>BMAV01006048.1:209913-220910 GCA_019973955.1 Trichonephila inaurata madagascariensis
GAAACTAATTTAAAAATATTAATGGTGTACTTTAAAGTAAAATAATAAAACTTTTTTTTTCTTTCAAACTAGCCTGTGGATTGTAATTGTCATTGCAGGCTTAGTACATTCCAGAGGGGGTTGGTATCACTTTTTAGTGGGGCATCATTTAAGTGGATACCAATTGCCACAATGTAATTCTGACACCCAGTTCCCTCTCCACATACAGAGAGCCAAGTTTTTTTTTTGCCGAAAGCACCCAAGCCAAACAGGCACTTTAGGAATCTTGAACATGCCGCATAATCATACGATATGGACGCTGTCGATTCTTTGCGTCATGAACATCCACTGACTCGGAACAGGGTCGAACCCGTGAACTTGGGGCACCTAACCAATTGCGCTACCCAGCCAGCTAATAAGAATAATAAAACTATAAGGATATCAAACATATTACTTTTAAAAACTTAAATCATTTTGAAGCATAAAAAAGAATGAAAAGGTTACATATTTAAAAAAAGAAACAGTTCTCCTGACACCTAAATACAAAACATTTTTTTAAAATTTTAACGTTGACCGTATTCGTGATTTATTAGATCCAAATGTTGAAATTTCTTATTGTTGACCGATACCATTGACCGAAAAAAACCATTTAAGATAAATAATCAGGCAATTTATTACCCAAACCGGAAGATCTGTCACAAACCCATGGTCATCACCTACAGGAATTACCCTAAATATTTCATTACGTACATATTTGTCAAATAGAGGCTACTAAATTTTGCAAAAGAGCTCAAAACTTGATCACCTCAATTTTTCCCATCATGAAATGGGTCAAACCTTCACGAGGTGAATCATTCTCAAAAACAATTACAATTTATCAGATCATTTGCCTTTATTCTGTTCACGCTTGCTCGTGTAAAGTTGTTGCCAACTAGCAAATATTTAATAAAAAATTTAAACACACAGTGAGATATTATCCAGTAAAAGTCTAAGGGTGTGTTCGGAAATTTTAAGAGATAGGGTCTCAACCTATTTCCCCATAATACATTTTGAAATTACCGAGGAAAAATCTCATATGTTTTCACTCATTTTCTAATTTTTATTTTGGTTTAAATTTGTAATGCTCCTATTGTGAAACCGTTCTTCAAAAATATATTTGAGAAGGGAAAAAAAGTATTTAAATTTTGTTTTTCCGTATTTTTGTTATTGTTAAAAAGAATTATATTAACCAATCTTGTAATAATGTGACAAAACATATTCATTTCAAAATAATCAATGTTGAATAAAAAATATTTCCTAGATTGATTTATAACGAATTTCGAATATTTAATTTCCTTATTTTCAAAGCAAATAAGTAACATATTATTTAAAAAATCATAAACATTAGATGAAAAATAGTAAATATTTGTGCCGCTATACTTATGCAAACTGGATAAGATATTTAAGAAGTTGATTTCTTACCATGGAGATAATACAAGGTGTCCCGAAACTCGTGCGGTGGGAAAAGAAGGGGAGGGGATATGTCATATCAGTCCTGGGAAAAGTAAAAAATCCGTATCACCTGATTAAATGACGACAAGAATACATGAAAAAATCTGAAAAATGGACAACCTCCACCTCATCATTAGGTACTGTGATCATCACGATTCTACAGGTAACGTCATGTTACATAGCCGTTCTATTATATAAGCACAGTCACAGGTCGGGCAAAAACACTTTGCTGGCTTAGTTTAACTAAACGAATTTTTTTGAATCGGGTTTGAGAGAATAATATCACCTAACATTGACTTTCCATAAAAAGAAAACTATTACATTCAACCAGAGATGTCCTAAGGCATGGGTCAACTGGGCTCGGCCCCAGGGCCTGAGCTTCGGTAGGAGCCTCATCTCCTTCTCGATTCGACCTTCATGAGATAATGATCAGAATAATTTTAGTAATTATATGTTATTTCTGGACGCAGTCTCAGAAAAACTATATATATAAGAACTTCGAACTATTTGCAAGCTGGCAACAGTTCTAAGACTGCATTATTATGTAATGACCGTTGTCCATGTCTAGGCCTAGGCCTACCACCATACGCCACTACTACTCATTTAGTTGAAAGGATGCTGTCGGTCAAGTCAGTTTGGGCCTAGGTTTTTTTGAGTCACGGACATTTATTTGTTTCGGATTATCGTTTGTGCGAGTATTCGACGAGGAATGTTATATACTGCCTACCATTAACATAAGATTTACATCAGGGGTGTCAAACTCGCGGCTCACAACGAACATTTTTGCGGCCCAGCCAGTATATCGGCACACAATAATAAATAAAATATCAAAATTTCAACTGAAATATGGAAGATAATAGCAGAGAAGAGATATTAAGTGTCAAGACGTAAACGCTAAATTTTCTTGTTCTTTTATTTATCTTTATTTTATGTATTATTCGAAATAAACCTACGTTTCTAGGAATACTGATTTTTTTTTTGCAGCCCACCTACAGTTAAACCCTCCTTGTTAGGCCCAAGTTAGCCTTTGAGTTTGACACCCTTGATTTACATAAATGGCAGACTTTCACACAAGGGACCCGTTCCTCTCTCTGCGTACTCTCTAATATTCTAGCACCAGGATACATTTTAATGCTTCTTTCAGTAACTCAAAACAACCTTTTTAAAGTTATAGCAAATTACATTAATTCAATTCAAATTTCAAGTGTTCAAAAAGATTTTGATATTTAAATAGTTTTCTGAAAACCTAACTTGCCTATAAACATTAAAAACATGTAAAACGTAACAAATTTTATGATAAAAATAATGTAGAGTCAAAATTTAGCAAGTTTTATGACTATTGCTTTCCTATGTGAAATAGTTTTGTTTTTAAGTGAAGACAATGAACTAAAAATACATGACGAACACATGTTAAACGTAATCACTCTTTTTCTATTGAATTCAAAGCTGCCATTGGACTAGCGTTTGTGATGTTATACTAGTAAAATCCAGGTACAGTTTCAGGTTTGATAATTGGGTAAAGATGTCTAAATATAATTCTTCAAAAAAAATTTTTAAAAAATCCTATATTATACGGGTGCTTTTAAATCAAAAGAATTTTATTTTCATATATGCGTAATCATTATTAATTAATATGCCCTTTTTAGGATAAAGTTCCAGTACAATGCAAAAAGTGGCAACCTCAAGGCGAATGGACTGTGATTGGGTGGAAAACACGTAGTTGCATTTATCATATGACTATGACGTCAGATGAATACAGTACAATGAAATTTAAAACAGAACACAAACATTAGAGCTAATAGAAGATATTATGAATATATATTTAAAAATATAAACATAGTTTATATTTTTTTTTCATTCAACATCAGAAAATTTATATCAATGCATAGTTTTATAAATACATAATTTTAATGACCCAATTTTTTAAAGACGTTAAAGATTTATTAATAATTTCGGTTTTCATTTCGTATTTCCTTTTTTTTGCACAAGATTAAAAAATGTTTTTGTAATTTTTGACATCCATTTCTACTCACAGCTTGCAATGGTCGAAAGACTGAAGAATACAAATAGTAGCATGGGTTGTTCTGATTATTCCTACACCATTTTAAGAAATAACGGAAACAGCCACATTTAAAATGGATTTTGTCCTCAAAATCTTCATATATATTATGTTTTCTAATTCTGGTGTGTTTCTCCCAAACACACCATCTAATGCTTTGAGGTATTTCAGAAACAAGCCCTCTCTATCATAACTGGTTCTGTGAAATCAACTTCCGTCTTTGCTATGCAAGCTTTGACCAACATCAAACCGTTCTATAAATCCATTCAGAGGAAAAGACACTAGTATTATTTCAAAAACTTAAAAATTTGCCTAATAACCCTTTCTGGAGAAGTTATGACCTGAACAGATCTAGAAATTTTAAGACTCAGGATGGATTCATGTAGTCGGCTATGAAGGTCACTCGTTCTTTGGAGCTTTGTCAAGAGACTTCTATTTTCTCTCTACCTTTGTGTCCTTTGGATTATATTCATCTTCATATAAATATTGAACTTCATGCGAAGTTATATTAAAGAGTGAAATGTCACCCGAAAAACTGCAAGCTATAGCTTTGGAAACTATTGACAATCGATTCCTATCAAGTGAATGGCTTCATGTTTTTACTGATGGCTCCCTTATAGATAGATATCATGGTGCTGGAGCCGGTGTTTTCTGTGAATTTTTCTTATCTTTTACCTACCACTAGGTATTTTTACTTCTGCCTTCGATGGCGAGATTGAAGCTAGTGCAGTAGCGGTCGAGGAACTATCACTAAGAAGCTCCGAGCTCAATAGGGCTGTATTCCTTTCAGACTCTAAATCGGCATTACAAGCTCTATCTGAAAATTACCTCAGTAATTCACGAAGAATTTTAAAATGCAGATCGTTCTTAAAAGAAGTTCCTCATAAAATCTCTTTTCAGTGGATATCGGCTCATTGTGATATTGCTCGGAATGAGCATGCTGACTTTCTTGCTAAGAAAGGAGTCCTTGTGATTCAAAGACCCGCGAGGATTTCAACCTTTAATTCATTAAGGCTTTTTTCTTAAGGCCTTTAAGCAAAATTTTAAAATGCAAGTTGCGGAGATGTCGAAGAACAAGAACTGGGCAATCTTGAACAAGAACCCATCCTGGGTCCCTGGGGCTCCTAGAAAAGCTGCTGTAGCACATTTTAGACTTTTGACAGGGCATGACTGTTTGATATCTCATCTGTACAGAATTGGCATCACCGACTCACCGAACTGTACTCTGTGTGACTCTGGTCAGCCTATGACTCCTGAACATTTGGACGTGAGCCCTGCACTAATTAGTCTCAATTCAATTGTCAAAAAATATTAGAGAGCACGTGCACTAATGGCATAGGTGCTATTGTAGTGTGTGGCATTTGTAAAATAAATAATATTTTCTTATTAATCGTTTGGTGTTTATAATTATTCAATTATGAAATCAAATTTTCCCATGAATGATTAAAAATTGTTTGCTGTAATGTTTAAAACTTAAAACTGTTTCTGTAACTGATTAAGAATAGAATTTGTGAAACAAATTTATTCTTCAGTTCAAATATTTTACTTACCGTTTTTTTTTTTTTTTTGCTGTGTTGCAGATGTGTTTGCAGAATAAAGGATGTGGTGATTAAAACTTATGTTAGGACTCAGTAGCGCACACAGGAATTTTTCAAGGGAGGGGGGAGGGGGTCCAGGGTCGAAAGTCCACCATTCTTGTATCATGCTCCTTTTGATTTTGTCGATTTTCAGGAACGAAAAACAGTTAAAAACTAATTATTGAACAAATAATTAGCATTAATTAATAAAATTAATCATTAATAACAAATATTTAATTAAATTTTACGTACTATATACTTAGAATTATAATCAATCGGAAAAAAAGATCAAGGGTTTTGGGGAAGGGGAGGTCCGGCCCCTAGGCCCACCCTCCCTTGTGTGCGCCACTGTTAGGGCTTCATTAGAAGTAAAGAATCTCAGGAACTATCGAAAGTAATTGTCGAGTAGGATGCCAATTCATGTGTTGCCTTTGTCATCCGATTAGCATTGAAAATTGCGATATCCAACTAACTTGCTTTTATTGCTCGAATGCAAATTTAATAGAAACAATTCATAACATGAGATGATAAATATAACCACATGATCGCCTTCGAGTTCAAAACTGTCATTAGATGTATATTTGTGTTGCTCTACTTGTAATATTTAGGTAAAATTTTAAATTTGATAATTGTGTAACTTTGTTTTTTTTTATGTATTAAGATTCTTCAAAAAGATATTTTCAAAATTTAAAAAAAAAATTATTTTTTAATACGTGTACCTCTAAAAAAGTGCATGTTGATCACTTATGGGCTTTATTATTATTGACACATATGTACATTTAACAGAAAGTTCTTACGAAAATCAAAATTTAATAACAACGAAGCTCCTGAACTGATCGCCTGGGAACACATGATTGCATGTATCATGAGACTATGACGTCACGTGAATTTATTAAATAATTGGTTCGAAACACGTGATCGCAGTTATCATGTGAGTATGACGTCACATTAACTCCATTGCTTTTTGAAAGAATATTTTTAAATTTAAGATATGTTTTTGCAAAAATTGTTATAATTATGTTTCACGAAACGCGCATTTTTATATCAATGAATATTTTAACTGCATTATTTAAAAACTTTCAATTTTTCAATATTTATAATGTTCAAACTATTATTCTTTTCGGTGTCATATTGATTAACATAAAATTTAGAATATTATTTAATTCATTCCGTTTCAAGCTGAGCGACGACTGTCACCCGATTGTCACAATTCGACACATTTGTTTCCTTGTTGCCTTCAATGGAGTTGAATGAAGAATTTTTTTAAATATATTTTTAATATGTTATTTACGTAATAATTGTTTTGTTTTGTTTATTCTTCATTTGTCTCAATGAAAACTTAAGAGCCCTAATTACTTATTTTTCCGCTTCGTAGTGTTTGATTACTATTTTTTTCTGCCAACAATTTCTATTATATTTAAGTGCCACGTGGCAACACTAATTTTTACACTCTCCGATCAGATATTTCGAATTCGGCCTTTCGAACCTGTTACCGAGTAAACAAAAGGAAAGTTTAAATCAATATTTTTGAAAGCGTTTTGTCGTTGATAATTTTGCTACAATTTCCGTGTAGCTTTTAATGAAATAAACTTGATTTTTTATATATATATATATTCTATTATCGGTATGATTCATTTGGCTTTTATTTCCTTTTAAGATAAGTTTTCTTGAGTCACATAACAAAACTATATTTGATCTAACAGTTTTACTGGCAGGTGCATTAAATTAAATGAAAGTATTTAATTGGTTGAGTAAATGTAATAAACGCACCTTCTATGTTCTATTTTTTTCTTGCGAGTGCGAAGTGGTATTTTTTTTCCACACCACACATACATTGCATTTTCTTCTTTTTGTTTAACTTTTCATTATGTTTTAGACAGGATTGGATTTCTGAGCGTTATACAAAAGGAATGATTTTACTCCCTCTTCCATTAAAAAGGCTCTATTATAAAGTGCAGTAAAATATTGACTATTTTATTTACCGTAAAATCCGGCGTATAGCGCGCACTGGTGTATAACGCTCACCTATATTTTAAAGCTGCATTTTTGAATGTTAAGGTATATATGTCGTATAACGCGCACTCCCTTTTTTACGAAGGAGCCTGCAATGTACGTTAACGAAGTACGTATTTTAAAACCGAGGTATTACCCCTGGATTTTGAAAAAAAAATAGTATATTTCTCGAAAAACAACCCTTTTTTTTCATATAAGGTGTGTCTTTTAATTAACAATATTTCGATCTTTGTAAGACTCTAAGTTTTTTTTATGTACATCTCTTTATTTATTTTTGAAGCTATCATTTTTATGCCCGGCGTATAACGCGCATCCGTAAATTTCGATCTTACTTTTTGTGTTAAAAGGGCACGTTATACGCCGGATTTTAAGGTATATATTTTGGGGAAATAATACCCTGAAAATGAAATACTGAAATTGATTCTTTTTTAACAATAAGTATATAATTGGTTAGATATTCAGAGTACGGTATTTTCAGTCAACATGCAAATTAAGTGAATGATATTGGTGCAAGCTTAAGTGGAAGAAAATCAGCAGACAACTCTAATTATTTGAATAATAACAGATTTATTAATATACAAGGACAAACAGATGACTACAAGAAGACAAATAAAGTATATAAACAAAAAAGCATTAACAATAGTTCAATTATTTCCAATAGTGCGAATCGCATTCGTTATAGACAAACTATAAAGCTTTCCAGAAGCGCCTCTTTAAGCAATTCCACTAGCCGGAATTCAGATAAATAGTCTCTCTCTCTAACCGCAGTCTCTTCTGAACTGTCTGGACATTTTTTTCAAAGGTCTTTTATTTAGCCTCAAGAAAATTTCTAGAAGATTCAACCCTTCTCGATGATTCCTTGGCGATATCGTATTTTTCACTAATTTTGTCTTCCAAGGGTGATAAAGTCATAGATCTTGTAACCCTGGTCACATTTTCTGTGGTTGCCATAATCTTATTTTTCACGTTCACACTGAGAAGTGAACTTTGTCTATATAAAATTTAATCTTGCCACAAGGAGAACACTGCAGAAAAAATAACTCACATGGATTGTTTCAGTGGGAAGAATAATTATAGATCAGACCCCTGTAACAGTTATTTTTAATTGGAAGCCATCATCTGTGAATGGATTGATGACAAAAGAACTATTAACTAAGGGCTATTATAAAAGCATTCGCCCTTTCAACTACATTTCAGTTTTACTAGCTAGAATTTAAAACACCGTAATACTCGATGAATGGCTTTTATAAGTAGTGTGATCAGCTTTATGATGTGTTTGCTGTAGTCGAGTGGTCATGGTCACGAACTCGTGCCTGGTCTTGGGGGGGGGGGGACGAAAATTTAACTCCAATGATGACCTGCCGTGTAGCGATGCCTGCCGAAGCTCAGAGGGGTGTGTAAGTTAGGCAAAGGGGATGCTAAGACTTTTTTTCTTCCTTGTCACTTGACCGAGGCTTAAAATTACGAGGTCCATCGCCAGTCGCTCTCGTGTTGCCTCAGAGTGCGATGTAACTTAAAATCGAATAAGCTTTATGATATTGTTTCAGAAGACAAATATGTTTGTATTTGTGTTTGAAACTGGGTTTGCATTTCTTGCATGAATTTACTAATAAATGTGATCATAGAACATGAATAAAATACTCATTATTATGAATAAAAAGTAATGCATTCCCCGAAATGCTTTTTTTATGGTATATATAACAATATTCAGAGACCTCTATTATTAAACGCATTGGGTTTTGAGTGAAACCAGGATTTTGTCCCCTAATTCTATTTGATTATCGCTGACCACAATGCTTGCGGTCTTGATCACTGTGCTATAACGTGGTCTTTTGAATCATTCGGTTGTCACTTGTTATAATGCTGTTACGTATTGAGCTTTATTTTTTGAATCTCTGTTATCAATACATAGGAAAATGACTTTTGTACATTGGAAAAAAAACTCTTTGTGTTGAATATTTGTGTAGGGAATAAATGTATGCGTTTTCGAAGTGGTAGTCTTCCAAGAAAGATATTTTGGGATATGGCAAGAACAAATAAGCGTTGGTGGAAATCTCAATGGAAAAGTAACATACATTTAATGATCAATGAACGATATGAAGATCTATAGGATACGTGAAGCACAAATCTGTTTTTAATGATGCATAAAACGATCAGAACTCGCGAAATATGAGAGATTCCTATTTCGTTTATATATTCATTAAAGAAAGAGCACGCTGATCATTCAAGGTGTTTTCTGAGTGTAAAATGATGTTATTTGCTTATCGATATTTCTTTATCTGGAATTTTTCAAACGCAAATGTATGACAGAGGGATCTTTCATTTGAAAATATCTCACAAGAAAATAGTCTCTCAAACTCTTTCAACATTTTAACCACGAAACCACTATTTATCTAACTTTCACTGCTATGATAGGTAGACTAGGTCGATATGACTGGATAATATTAAAGCAGTTTATTTTAGAAACCCTTACTGGCAGATTCCATCAGGAAGGGTAATGATAGCACTTACATACAGGTTGAAATGAGTGTCCATTGTGTTTGTGGTGTCGCTTATCTGGAGGACAGAACCCACAACCTTCTGATTCTTAGCCAAGTAACATGGCCCCTAGACAAAAGGGATCCTCTCTGACCGGAGGCTGTTTCTGGCTTATGTATTAACCGCTACATTATTAATTCCGCAGCATTGGCGTTCTTTCTTCGTAGAGATCGCGGTTATCGTTACTGAAACTATTATGGCTCCAATTATTATAACTTTAACTTCAGTGTCAGCCTGACTACCATCGAAACCCTCTCTCTCTTCACTTGACTTAAAATAGCAACTTACATTTGCATAGATCACGGTTCCACCACGGAAAGCAATTTTATAATCATAGAGCAAGAAACAGGTTTTCCACAAAAGGATTAATGAATGCCGTGGATACGACCCGTTAAAAAGTGAAGAAATGTTTGGAAAAGTACTGAATTTAAATATAAACTTTTCGGCCCAATTTAATTGATACAAAAATTTGCATGTTATTGTTTATAAAATTGTATTTTGCATAAGTACTCACACACACACTCACATTTACTGATTTTACTGTACATTTCTATTTATTTTGGATAAAATTTTATTTAAAAAATAATTTGAGAAGTATAGTAAAATAATTACAAAAAAGGACATGAGCTATTTTTAAAAATTAAAGGAAATTCTTTTGAATGTTATGTCCTATTCAATATTCAACATATTCTGTCCCTATCTTCGTTTTATAATTTTTTTTATTTGAATCTGGAAATGAGTTCTAATTATAGCGGTTTAAGAACTACGTGCTATACGTATAAATATAACTGCATATAATATGAATTGTGTAGAATTGTAATAAGATTTTTTGCAACAAGAAATATAAAATTTGTAAGTTAATAAAGATTATTCCCGTAACTTTTTTATTTATTAAAAATATTAAGATGAGTCATTTAATAACTTAACCGTTAAATACTCACTTCCCCCTGTTTTTAAGGAATTTTTTTTTTCAATTAAATTTTGAAATCAAAATATGTTACCAAAAGAAAAAAAATCTATTAAAATGTCTATTTTTATATGTTTATGTTTGTATGAATGTTTATACTTATTTAACATGTTTTATAAAAGAAAATTGGTTGACTAAATTAACTATTTCTATCTACGTGTATTTTATTTTGTAGTATCATTTTCCACGTGAATGATTTCTTTGAATTTAAAATATAAAGTGAAAAAAAGTTCTTTAAAAGTCATTTAATCTTTTTCAACATTAAATCTAGTCCATGAGCATTTACATTTCCTTTGCATTAAAAAGGAACATGTTTTGACAATTCTTGACTGCTTGAAGCAGTAATATGTGCGTGTGTCGGGGGGGGGGGGGG
>BMAV01006048.1:221010-232408 GCA_019973955.1 Trichonephila inaurata madagascariensis
CCAACTCAAGAAAAATCAAAACATTTTTGTACATTCTTTTTTATTGCTTAATTATTTAATCTATTTTTCTCGTTCAATAAGATGCATTGAAATATTTATAAATAATAAATAAATAAACAGGTTTGAAAAATTTTAATTTGTGCAATTATAGTTAAAGTATTTCTGAGTATGAATTTTTGTTTCTAATACACTGGTGTGCAAAGCTTAAGCAAGAGGTTACGATAAGGAATACGATACACATATAGTATGGAATCAAACAAAATAAAAGAAAAAAGACTTTATTCATAGTATCGCTACACATGGTTGTCTGTCCAAGAAGAACAACAAGCAAATGTTCCTAAGTGTGGGACATGCCCTTCCTTTACTACAATGGTTGCTTCGCACCGTCTTTCCATTCTCAGCACCAGATTGTCCAACAGTTCTCGAGGTAAGAGTGTCCATTCCTCAATCAGCATCTGTTTCAGTTATTAAGTGTTCCCCAGAGAATGTAATCGTGACGCAAAGCGTCTCCTCGAAACATCCCACACAATTCTATGGGATTTAAATCAGGGAAGAAGTTGGTTAATCCATTCAAGTGATATCTTCACTCCCCAGCAGCTTCTGAACATCAGCAGTCCGATGTGGTCGTGCATTGGGGCACATTAAGGGAAGGATCATCTCCTTACAAAAGTGATCTCTGGTTACAAAACCTCTGCCGAAAACTTAGAACTCAGTCCACACATTCAGCATAATGCCTTCCCAGGCGACAACTCCAGAACCCCCCTAACGGTCTCTTTCTGTGATATTACTGGGATTAAACCGTGTCCCGACCTCTCTCTATATCAACTGGCTTTGACAATATCTTGTGGCACTGAAGAGACTCATCCGTAAAGAGGACACGACTCCATTGATGAGATGTCCAGTTTTTGTGCTTCTTACACCACTCTAAACGGTACCGCCGATGGCAAACTTTCAAAAGGATGCAGCATTCAGGACGGCTGGTGAATAGGCTACCTTTGTGAAGACGTCTGGACATAGTAAACCGCAACACTTGTCGCCCTACTGCTATACAAAGTTGCTGAGTAATGGCACTTGTGCTGACAGGTATCGGGATCTTTTCACCTGCAGGACGATGTATCGGTCATCCACTGCAGTTCTTTTTCTAGCGTGACCCTCACCAGCCTTTCTAACAGTTGTACCTAGGATTTGAAAGCCTTTCCAAGAGCGCGAAACGACTCTTTTGTTCATTCCGAACTCTTCAGCAACACTGGTCAAACTGCGCCCCTCCTCCAGATTTCCGATAATTCTTCCCCGTGTGAAGTCATCCGGGTGATTTCTTTTAGCCATATTGCACGAAAGAGTTCTTTTTTTTTAAATTATGGAATTATTCAAGTTCATCAATGATTTTTCATTACCAGAATTTCTCTGTTCGTAGTTTTAATTTTGTTTATTAAATATTACACATTATTTACCTATGATTTAAGATCAACTTTGAAAGCAGCAATTACAAAACCAATACTATAACTTTTAGCAAAAAGTGAGTATACTTGGTCACCGAGAGGTCAAAGACGGGAACTCGTGGCTATTACTTTCATCTCGTGGCTCTAGTCCTGATATCACTGAAGACTCATTGTATAGAGGGGCTGACATACGTTAAATCTGTCGAAGCTCAAAGTCTTTACATTTCCGTAGTATGTAAATTCGGAGAGCAGGTGTCCAAATGATTTATGTGCCTACATGATTGCCCACAATGAATATCCATTGAGCTAGAACTCAGGTGTCGTCCTAGTCGACCATTGTTCAAAATTACGAATCAACATATCTCTGTAGTTAAATGTTTTATTCAGTAAAAACAACTATACAAGAGAAAGAAAAGAGAACCCAATAATGCTTTGACTCTCCTCTGGCTCTGATGCAAGATTTTATGCGGTTGGCCATTGGCTATCTCAACTATTTTCCAGAGGGATTACTTGTCATACACGTTTCAACTGACTAGTTAGATAGCAACGATCCCCGAGGACAGTTGAAGATGCCAGCTCATCAGAGTCCAAAGTGAAAACATGAGAGAGATCTGGCAATCAGCTCATTAGAGCTGAAAATATGAGTGAAAACTGGCAATTGCACTGACGAAGGAAATGTTAAAGAAGCACAATGATTAAGAAATAGGAAGCCTTGCAGTATGCCACCAGACATTATCCTGTTGAATTAAAAGGAAGAATAACACTACAGTGCGTTGAATCTTGTCGACTTACGCCGTGATGTGAGGGTGTTTGTTACACATAAAAATTAAAAAGATCCCGTTATGAAATCAAATGCCGTCTCATATCATAACTCGTGCCTATCAGGTTGGTGACAGTTAGGTGAATATCTTACGCTATTCTAGACATCTGCAGATACGTCTTCACTGATTATCGGGGATCAGTTCGAAACAGAAATGATTGCTGAAAACAATTCTACTTCAGTACAGAAGACCCCAGATCAAATCCAAATGCGTTTGACAGTGTGGAACGATAAGGAACTTCTATGGTGTCGACCTGTTCACTGTCTTTTGATAATAAAGCGTGTCCGTGTTACACATCGGATCGATAATCAAAGGCTGTAACTGGTCTATCCGCGTTCTTTTCACTAATAGTCCTCTTGGGGAATAATGAGTCTTTAAAAATTTATTCTGTTAAAAACCTTCCTCCTCCGGAGATATGATTATGTAAATCAAGACTTGTAAATAAAAATTAAACTTTCGAGTTACAGGGAGAGAGGCTAGACCACTAACGGATAGCAGTTATTGATTAAACGTGAAGCTAGACGTGTGCACTTCGTAGCTTATTTAACTAATTAGGATTGACGATGTGGCCAATTAATGATTAAATTGGATTAGGTCGACTGGAATTAGAAAGTGTATTACCTGAACATAAGTAATCCGATTTATTGTTAAAGTTTTCTAATATCTCGTCTATTTCGCTATTGCTTCACATATTTGGCAATTGGTGCATTTCTTAACTTAATATTGAATTTGTGTTGTTGATAAGTGTGAATAAATAGAAATTGTTTTGAATATGTCTAATCTTCCTACCAATCCTCTCGCACTAATGGACGGCACGGGACGTCCATTTCAAGGCTGTGGGCATGGATTGGACATTCGTTGATTTCGGTCGACTGCAACCTTCTTGACGGTCTGTGCGGTCATGATTCATTTACCCCTGTCAAAATCGGTGAATGATAGCACCACTCCGAAACCAAATGCGAAGCGATACTCTGATTTGACCAACCTGTTTACTTTAGTCTAATAGTACATCCTCTCTCAAATGATGTCACCAGCCGGTGGCGTAACGTACACCCCACATTTCGGGGTTCCAAAACCTGACTGACGCTAAGTACGTATTTGGGCTTGGAGCCCAAAACCTGACTGACGCTAAGTACGTATTTGGGCTTGGAGCCCAAAACCTGACTTTTCAGGGGTGCCTTAAGATTCTCCGTTACGCCACTGTCACCAGCTCATACTGTTCAGTTTTCTGCGAGAAACTAATATACTTGGTACACCCAAGTCAGGGGTGGCGAACCTTTAAGGATCTACGTGCCACTTTTTCTAAAGAAGTGTTAATGAGATACAGACGTACCGCCAAATAATTTTGACTTGTATAAATATTAGGAAAATAATAAAACTAATTACTAAGAACACACACAAACCTGTTTATTTACTACGAAAAAATTCCTTTTGTACTGTATAATTGTACATGTTTTAATTATACGTGTAATTCAAATTAAAGTAACATTAGTGTGACTTCTGTTGTTGCAGATTGTGTGTATGTGGATGACAAATGACTTATATTAGGATTGTAAGATATTACTTTTAGTAGAATGCATGCACAATAGGCGTCATCTTCCAATCGGTTTTTAAGCAATTAATTATTTTTGATGTGGTTCACTTTTTTGACAAGTGGATTTGCGATGTGTTTCGAAATGCCGTTTTATAGACTATGTTCTGCATACCACTATTTCAGAACATAAAACACACACCTTTTTGTAGCCTTTACTAATAATGCCATATTTCTAGATTCACCAAATTTGAAATTCTCTGTTACACTTACTCTCTTGCCCTTTTTATTTTTTTTTTTTTTTCGCTGATCTAGCCATGTTAAATAACACTTAAAAATCATAAATATAATACAAATAAACTTTAAAACACAGTTGTGTCAGTGAAATCGACTATGGCATGCGTAGAAAAACTTTGCAATTGTAGTCCACGGCATAACTAAGGCAAGACAATAACAAACGAGAGTGTTCCCCGCCGCCCCATGACCGATCACTCGCATTTGTTCGTAATATTTCATAGTGAACTTTGTTATTTTGAAATAAAATGCAAACTATTTTGACCGTTGGCGTGCCCAAAATATTGTGTCACGTGCCATGAATGACACGCGTACCAATGGTTCGACATCCCTAACCCAGGTCAACGGAACCACATTCGCATGGAAGTAAGTTATCCTTTGAATTGGAATGTGTTCTCGGTTTCATGCACCATCCAGAGTTATAGCTAACAAGTCATTAATCACCAAAAATTAATTATCTAGACGTTCTTTTATAAGGTATGGGCACACACAATTTCGTACATTCGAATAGCTGTTCTTGGTGCATCGAGTATTTTTAAACGTCGCTCGAGGAACACGAGGGCAATTGGCGACGAACCTCGTATTTTTGAACCACGGTCAAGTGACGAGATTGGCAACCTCCTTTTGAACTACCACACCATGCCAAAAGGAGGACTTTGAAGCCGGCCAGGAGCTAGTGACCATGACCAATAGGCTACCATGGCCTCTTCGTGCGTCACTTTTTATGTTATTCAATGGTTAAAAAGATTCCTAATTTAATTCACAATTAGATTTTATTTAATTTCTAGTACTTTGATAAGACTTAATGAAAAAAAAAACTTTTAAAAGAATTTTCTCATACCCAATTTAATATTCCCGAATCCAATTGATTACATAATTAAAAATTTATTTTCTCCGAAACGTAGCAAATTTTTAACGTCTGAATTTAATTAAAGGGTGAAATTTTATTTTTTTTTGAAAAATACTTTTTTTTGAAAGAAATGTCGAGCAACATAAGACAGCAAATAAACATTGATAAGATTAAAGCAGCCATATATTTAAAAAAAAACCACATTTTTATTAATAGGTATGTAAAATATGCATTCGAAATTTAGTTTCCCTATTATTATTCGTGAGGGAAAAAAATAGTGACAGATGAAATGTATATTGAAGTTATATATTTCGTTTAAATTATATGCTTCACAGTAATGGAAACAAAAAGAATAACAAATATTTATTTATTGAAGTAAAAAAGGAAGAAATATCGTGAAGGAAAAACAATAGAATAAAACGATAATTAATTTCCCTCAGACCAGAGAAATTGATCTGTTACGAGTTGATTAAGTAATTAAATTTTCTGTATAATAAATCATTTCAAAGCAATAAACCTTCATTTTATTGTATAAGAAAATGATTTATCGTTGAAAGTGATAGTGTTCCAAGCTACTAAAGCTGCAAACGATAATTTTTCGCAAAAGCTTTATTTTAATATTTTAGTCGGAGAATACATTCCATTTAAAAAATATCCTCATCGTGATTAATGCTAATATTTAGAACTGTTGCCACTAAATCCATTTGTTTCTTTTCAGCAGTATAAAAGTGAAAAGCATTCGTTTCACGGTCACAGAAAATATTCCGTTAATTATAACTGTTTACGTTAGCGTAAGACCAGCGGCTCTCTCTCTCTCTCTCTACCTCAACTTCTCATTCCAGAAGCATAACCTTGATATCACACATTTGTGGTATTTAATGATGAATAAATAAATTTTGTTCTTAAACTCAAAATTTTTACTTTGCTGAAATCTTGAAAGTTATAATAATGTGATGAAAATTCCATTTTTTTTCTTTGTTAATTCACGACGATAGAATGCTTCGATTTGAATATTTTTTATAGATTTGTGTGTGTGTGTGTGTGAAATGTTTATTATTTCACTTGAATTCACGAACCATGATATTATTTTTGTTTTCATTGTTGAAGGAATTTTGATATCGTCTGTTTCAATGAACGCATTAAAATTCCTCTGTTTGGTTTTTAATCTTAAAAATATAATTTTTTAAAATTTTACCGGGAAGTATTTAATTAAATTAAAACAGGGAATGAAAATGTATATATTTTCGAAATTAAATTCAATTATGTTTTAAGCAATACAGTAAATTCGAAATTAATTATTAATTATAAAAACATTCAGATGTAATTTGTTCCTGTTTTGGAGTTATTTGTCTGAATTTGCTTTTACATTTATATTTGCTGCATATTTTACATTTTTATTATTTGTCCTTAACTAGAGGAAATTCCATTCTTTGTTGATAAATGGTAAAATTATAAATTTTTTATTTCAATGTTAAAATTGTTAAGTTTTATCCATTTAGTCACTTTTCCTTCATTAACTGGCATTGAGTGCTAAATATTAAGGTGACCAGTTTTTTTACAATGAAAAGGAGAACGAAAAATTTAAGAAAAAATTACAACGTCAACATATGAAAAATTTTATTAATTCAAACAAAAATACGCTAATTGCACTTACATTCCTTTTAATTAATTACTTAAATGAGTATTTTTCCCTTTGCAACAATCAGCAAATTTTAAGTGATAATGTTCGGAACCGTGATTTTGCAAAAGCGTATAAATGAGTATTTTTTTAATATTTGGTGTCAGGTAAATTAGAATATTACATATAAAATTGTTTTAAAAATATTATTACAAGAAAAAATTATTTAAATGCAAAGCTTTGACAAAAAATGAGGAAAGAATGATATATTTTCAAAACATTCTCCTCTTAGGGAAAATACTTCTACAATAATAATATTTCTCTATATATACAGCTTAAGAATTCTCTACAGAACTTCTCTTAATTTTTTTAGTATTTTTGAAAATTTCACATTATTTTCAGAGTTATGATTAATAGAAATAATAACAGGTGTTTTGTGTTGGTTTTTTTCCTTTGATATAATAAAACATGAATAAATCCACTTCTAAATTATATATATTTCAAAAATTTAAGTTCAATCCCGGTATAGAAATCTTGGCTACATATAGGTAAAGTATTATTACAGAAGCATTTTTCATAAAAGGAGAATGTTTTGAAAACAAATATAACTCTATCTTCATTTTTTGTCAAAAAATGCATTTAAATACTTTTTTCTAGTCGTAATATTCTTAAAACAATTTTATATGAATATTCTAATTTAACTGACTCTAAATATAAAAAAAAATGACTCATTTATACACTTTTTCAAAATCACGGTTTCGAACGTAGTCACCCTTAATAATCAGGAAAACTTTTTTAAAACAAAAAGGCAAATATAAATATTGTTTACATATACATCTATTCAATATTTTGATATATGTTGTTGTATTATGTATGTATTTGAAATTATTCATCTTCTAGAATTATATACATTGAATGTGAAAACAACCACAATAATTTAAATGTTTCTTTTCTAAAAGCAAAGCATAAATTTTTTATTTAAAAAAAGTTGCTTGATTAATCTTTAGGCGTTTGAAGAAGAAAATGTATCGGAAATAAAAATTTTAGGAGTAATAAAAAAAAACTCTGATTTCCATTTTTTTATTTTTTTTTCTCTTTACAAATTCACTTTTCCAATTCACACATCGTTGATTTTGAAAAGAAACTTTTTTTTTCTCATATAATGTATTACTATATTATACATACCGTATTCCATAGGTTGAATAAACCGTTCTACAAATAGAGTAGAACATTATCCTTCATTCTGTTTCTCTGCGCAGTACAGGAAAACAAATGCGATTTAAAAATTGTTGACAACACCGTTCTAATTGAAATTTCAATCGGGGACCGCGCCCTTTTTCGGTTCACACATAATTCCGCGCCACAAAAGAACGTCCTTGGATGTTTTCGAAGGACATGTGGCAGGGACGAGGCGGATCTTTACCAACTATCCGATTCATTTTTCTTTCTTTTCCCGTCAATTTCTTAGAATATTCTCCTGTTTTCGATCTTCCGACGCAAATTCGATTACAAAACAATTAAAGTTGAAGTAAACAAAAAAGGTCTAAAATATCATTTTTCACACACACACAATTTTTTGGTATTGCCATTTTATTTTAATAAGTTCGTATACTTTAAATTTGAAAGAAATAAAATATGAAAACGAAAGGTTGGACGTAAAAGTTGTATTCTTAGATATAATTATTGGGCTTTCTCTTTACTGATTCCTAAATAAGAGTTCTATTTTTATATAAAACAAGTAATAAAAAAAAATTTTTTTCTTAAGTCAATTCCTACTTAGATCAACAAAGAAAATTTTTATTTTAGCTACTTTTTATTAAATAGTTACAATTAATTTAAATATGAATATACATAGGACAGAATCACAACATTAAGTGGTAATTAATTTTTATTCATTATCATTAAAGTATCGTATTGTCATCCAAAACAGTCGTGTAAAAAAAATTCAGTTCAACTGAATGCTTTAAAACGTGAGAAAAAAAACATTTTCAAGTTTTCACACAAGTCGCCAAAAAGGATGCCAACATGGCTGTATTTGTAATTCTTTAAATAATTAGTTTTAATCAATTAACTTTTATTAATTATAATTAAATTACTGTATTGTCATCCAAAATGATCCTGTATATAACATTTCAGCTCAATTCAGGGCTTTAAAATGTATTTTATGAACGATTGAAAATTCCACCAAGATAAATAAATAAATATATAAGAGTGTGAGCTAATAGTAGGAATTGAAAAAGAATTACGATCTAAAATGCTACAGTGTACACCAGTGATTTGGTAACTAGTACCACTAATAATTTAGGAGGTCTACGATACTGACTGTTATTAATCAAGATCGCTATTTTAATTTTAAAAGAATTCATCAAATGGAAACCAGATTTTACCTATTTAACAGCTTTATTTACTAAATTTACTGGGATTAAAATTAACAAGGAAAGGCTACAAGGCAACAGTATTAATTTTATTAAAAAAGGACCATTATTTCCATGTTTCTTGTCAGAATCAAGCTAAAGGATTATAATACTGGACGTCGCGAATTTTACCAGTTTCTCAATTTGTCACTGAAAATCTGCCAGAAAAATGACGGTTTAACCTATGTTCAACTTTTAAATACCCTTTATTCAGGTTTAGAAACTAAGTTTGAGAATGCTTTGACTATATGGTAATATCTCAGTCACAATGAATTTACGTGGTCACATTGAAAAAAAAAAGTTGCTGATTACAAAAGGAACTGATTTTAATAGCCCTAACGAAGATCTTAAAATAAAGTTTAGAAATGAATGTTTGCAATTTTGGCTTTAAAAAGATATACCTATTACTTATCCCGAATTATGGAACATCATAAGAAAGTTTTTGATTGTTTTTTCTAGAGAGGAGGAGTTTCAGCGTGGTTTCCAATCTCAAAAACAAAAACAGAAAGAAAAAAAAGCAAGATTGGATACTACTAACCGAGGAGATATTTAGGGTTAAGCCCGAAAAGATTAAAGCCAAATGTTCAAAATTTGTTATTGAAGCACCAGATTTATCCAACCCATTAAAAACATTTGTTTGTTGTTCAGTTATTTTATGTAACAATTATTTTATGTATTAATTAAATTTTAATTTAATTAATTAGCATGTGTTTCTTAAGTTTTAAACACTCTATGTTGTTGTTGTTGTTGTTACTAATGCCACCTGATCGGCAAAGGCCAGATCAAGGCCCACGAAATTCATCATGGCAAAGGGCTAAGTGACGCCTGTCATTAGCCGTAGCTTTGAGCACCATACAGGTGACAGAACGATTTAGCTCGGTTTCACCCCAATTTAGAGGGAGAACACCCTGGGGAAAAAACTATTAAACACTCTATTTAACTATAATTAGAAACACATAAAACTTGTAAAGTAAGTAGTGCTAAACAAACTGTCAAACAACATTTAAGTTAATAAATTTTCAAAAATGTTCTATTAGGTAAGTAGAGGTGTACACAAAATCGAAAAACATGGCAAAGGGTCTACGAGACAAAAAAAGTGAACCTCCGGTGTACATTATATGATGAGAATTTTTCTGAATCTACACATATAATGGGAAGAAACTATAGTTATATTTTATATAGATGGATCAAAAATAAAAAATTGTAATTATCAATGGGATCAGGCTAAATTGGAAATCTCTGAAAAAAGCATAATTCACTACATAAATTTACATTTAGAACCTTGTGATTTTCAGGAATGTCTAATTCTGCTTGTTAGAGTTAAATGAATAATTGATGAGAATAATTATAAGAATTGATAGGAAAATATTTCTGCTTTAAGAGACTATTTACTGTTGTGTTTAAAACGGGTAAATAACAACAACAACAAAAAGCAGCAATAAGTTGTTGTTTTTTAAAATTTATACTGCCCATTCATACGCAATTTAAAAGTGCACATATATCTTACAAATAATTAAAATAGAAGTATAACTCAAAATTTGGAAGTGAAACAAGAGATGAGATTCAAAATTTCAAAATGTAAAAGAAAAAAGATAGAGTATTTTTCTTTTAATACATTATTTTTCTTCCTTGTGCCTTAATTCATGTTTATTCTAAATAAATGGGGTTGAGTTTATTATTGTTTTTTGTTTGTACTTAAAAAAACTATCGCAAAGCTTTTTTATGCACACAGGATATATATATTCTTCAGCAAGGTCGAACCAAGATGTATGTTTTTTTATTACATATATTTATTTGTTATATTTGTTTTATGTTTACAAAGTATGGCAACTGAAAGATAATCAAAACATATTTTTTGTAATAGAATATAATAAAGAAAATTGTTTTATAAAGGAAATGTTTATGAATATTATTTAAAAAATATTCCGGTCATTTATTTATATATTTTTTCGAAATTAGAAAGTTTTTTTTTTTTACGTTATGCACTTCTCTTCGTTCCAAAATGTTTTTAAAAAGTTTTTATTTGGTTTACATATTTTACAAATACAACTTACAATTGATTGTTTTGAAACATTTTTATGAACAATGTTTTTCTTAAATGCGATCGTCATTTTTTGTTTGTAAATTGGAATAGCATTTTTGTTGTTTTAAGTTATTAACGATTTTATTTTTAAAATTAATTGATCATTAATCTGCTATTCTTTCAAACAAAATAGATTACTCCCGTATATAATATTATTATCTCGTATACAATATTATTTTTTAGCTTTTATCACAAAAATTACAAGTTCTATCTTGTAGCAAAACAGAGAAAGAGGTTGGGGTATTGAAAAAGTTTTTTTAAACCTTTATCTTACTTCTAAGTTTGATAGTTCGCTACTATATTTACTATATTACTAAAGCTATTGTTCTTTGACCTGTGTTGTTTTTT
>BMAV01006049.1:0-48708 GCA_019973955.1 Trichonephila inaurata madagascariensis
ACGATAATTATTAAACTTGTTCTTATATACTGGTGAAGTACCCACTCTTAAAACACAATTAATTTTTTTTTAAAAATGATAATATTTTATTTTGATATAATACTTAATTTGGAGAGTAAAACCAAGTGCATGACAATGTATCAAAATGAAAATGATTTATTAAAATGAATACTCATATTATAAACGGTTTTGAATGAACTGCAATTTTAACCTCCAAAATTTAGCATTTAGAATGAATGTTAAATAAAAAAATAAAAAAATTCAATAAAACAATTGTGTTTTTTTTTTAAATTTAAAAGCGAGAAACCCGGAATTGGTTTGCACTCGATACTAACTTTAAAGGTCGGGGGGATACCCCAATTTTTTTTTATAATTATTTTCAATATAAAGATAAAATTCACAATTTCGTGAAAAATTTTAACTAAGAAAATATACTTACCTATTTAAAAGGATTTTTCTATTTGTCTTTCAAAATTTTGAGAAAATATCAATAAAACTGAACAAAATTTCAAATGTGCGTGCCAATAAAACAAAATCAGGGAATTTTTTGTAACATTACAGGAAAGTATTTGCAAAAAAACTGTCACATTTTTTTCACGTTTTTGAATATAATGATCGACAAATATCCTGTTGAACTTTTTTTGCTTGTGTCTTTGGGGGGTGAAGTGCATTTTGCGGTACAGTTATGGCTTCATATTTTTTTGATAAAGTTCTTAATGTAGCTATTGAAAATTTTCCTTTCGTTTCTTTTTTTTGGCTTTTTCTAAAATTTTACTTTCGCTAACATGATTAATATGCATTATTTCATCAAGTTTTCCTTGTTTGATCAGCTTTTTTCTTTTTTAGAGATCACACATGCCCAAATTTTTTTAGGATTCTGCTATTTCATTTTTAAAACCCTAAATCGCACAAAACACTTTAAAAACCCTTAAGTTATTCAAGGGGAAAAAGCAGCATGTTCAAAAAAATATTTTTTAAAAATAGTGGTCGTACCGGGAACTCGGTCTAAACAAAAAACCTTTTTCAAAAAAATTTGCCCCTCCCAAAAAGGAGATATGTTATCAATTCCTTTTAGCTCCCATTAAGACTGTCATATTAGAGGATTCTCTGTCAAGGTCATTGGTAACAAATAAACACTTTTCCGAGAATTTACGATTTTTGTATTATATGTTTCAGTATACTCATAAAAAAAATCTTGGCCAATTAATCCTTCAAAGCGCTCAATATGCTTATCCATGAATCAAAAACTCTTTCACATTGTGAAAAAAAAGCGCAACAGAATTATATAATTTACAACTTCCCTAAAAAAAAGGATGCAGATAACCATACCAATAAGTTCGAAATCCAGCAAAAGTAATATTTTAAGTTAAAAGAAATGTAATAAAAAAAAATCTCTCATCGTAGGATTACAGCAAAGCAAACAAAATATTTTTTTATTTAGTTATATGATCAAAGATAGCTAATGAGCGTTCAAAGTAGAATCTTTTATTTTTGATGACCTTTTTTCACCAGATGATATATATAAATCATATCAATGTAAATCTGTATTTTTTTATTATATTAGAAAGTATTTTTTTTTCATTCCAGTAAATTAATTCTTTTTAACCTATTATTTTCGATATGCTCGCGCCCCCCTTGAAGGGTTATCGCGCCCCCCTCAGGGGGCGCGCCCCACAGTTTGAGAAACATTGTGCTAGGTCAATGCAGAAATGGGGGCCGTGGTGATCGAAAGTTTAAGAACCGCTGATCTAACTGGTAACTGATAGGAATGTGTGGAAAATTTCATTTCAAATTACAATTATTTGCATTCCAGAACTACATATTTGGTTACATTTTCTCGATTTTTACCATTTAACGACATTTGGTATAGGAGAGAAAAGTCATTTCATTTCGTTCCTTCGGGGGACAGCGTTCTGAAGATTTTAATATTATCTGGAAAACTAAAACGTACCCCTTTCACTTCCTCTTTTCCTTTTTTATCTCCTCGTTTTACCACGTTATAAGAGACTACATATTCGAAATATCAGGCAACTGTTTTACTATTTTGAGGGAGGGAACTAATTTTATTTCTATGTCGAAGCTTTGACGTAAAGAAAACTTCGTAGTCACTAAATCTTGCCAGATTATGTTGTAATTTTGATAGTAAAAATTCTTTTCCTGTTATTTAACTGAGAGATTTCCTGAGAGATTCTATGTATACACAGGGGGCTTAAAACCACTCTGATATTTAAAATCATAAAAGAAACTAGAAAAAAGTTACGAATATATTTTCAAGCATCATATGATGGTTTTGTCGTTGTTGAAAAGATTTAAATTTTATTTAACGATCGAAAAAGTTCTGATGGAATGGGCTAAATTTGTGCGACGTCATAGGCACATAACTACGATCATGTGTTTTCAGTCAATCAGTTCATGTACTTCTTTGTTGCCAGCTTTGGTTTTTGAAGAAGCTTTCTTTTAAAAATAAAAATTCATTGACAATAATGATGCACATAGGTAATAAAAATGAGATTGATTTAGAAATATACGTAAAGTATAATAATAAATTATTTTAATTTTGAAAAACTTTTTGAAGAGTTTTAATACTTGAAAATCTTAAAGCGTTTATCACACAAATTCGAAATTTTAGCTAAATTTTACAAGTAGAACAAGTACAAATATAATGTCAGTTTTGAATTCAATGAAGAACACTTGACAGCATTTATCATGTGACCGTCAGAAATTTAGAACATCGAATTTTCTTAAATTCTAACGCAGAAAAGAAAAATATTCTTTAATAATATTACATAACATAATCTATCTTTCAAATTATTAAAGGGAACATGAGACTATTAAAAGCGGAACGAAAACTATATCGTAATTTTAACCTTGATCAAGGGATGAAGACGATATCCAAATTCATGGGAAGGAAATAATTATCCCATTCCTGGAAAAAAATCACTTTTTAATCCTATTCTTTGTAAAAAGAGCATATTCTATTTTTCTCCTAATAAACCCCATAATTCCACACGACTAGTCTTAAGTGAACTCAGGACTCATGCCCGTGACAACTAAAACATGGACTTGATCACTCAATTGCCACAGACACTGATGATGAAATTATTTTTTTTCATTATATATAAACACAGCAGCTTAAACACGGATAAAATCAAGACATACAGACAAGATAAAATAAAACTGAAGAAATTCATTTTATTAAATACACTGGAATACTTTTAACGCGAAAATGCTTAAGAAGAAATATCGGTTAACACGAAATTTATACAACGGTCCCGACAAACTGATCTGTATTTGCATGATTTTTTTCTCTTAACACAAAACGAAAATAACATAACACGAAAAGATTTCCCTTCTAAGTAGGAGCAAAATACCGAAAATACCCGCCATGCAGGTTTATCATTGGAAGAACTATTTGCGGTAAATGATAATATTTGTACAGCCCCAATTATTTCATACAAATACATTTTGGAGTTTGTTCAAAGCTCAAAAAATATCATTGAGGTAGATTCCAAAATGAAAAAATAATGAGTCTTGTTCCATTCACCCGAAATGAGGAACATCATGAAAAGTTTTCGCACAAATGAATAAAAAAAAGGGAAGATATGAAATAATTTGTTGAGAGTTTGATACTAAAAAGACAATGCAATGAAATATATATTTACCAAAACACAATAAATATTTTATTTCCCAAAAAACTTGATAATTCTGTATTAAATTTCATTAAGTTTTTGTGAATGTATTAGTTTCATTGCTTTTTATAAAAATAAAATGCATATACAAATCTTTTAAATAAAATGTCTTTAAGAACTTTTTTTGAAATATGGTTTTCAATATATAAGCAAAAATTTTTTAACAAAAAAACATCATATCTCAGTTTCATGTTAACCGATTTTCACTATACTACACTGCTGTTTCTAAAATACAACACCATGGGAATCACGTTAAATGAATTTTAGCAAATATCAATTATAGGATGTTACTAAAAATAATAAAGTTTCGGGCCCGGGGGAAGGGGGTACGTGCGCACCCTTTCTGAACGATGCTGGCGATAAAAAAGAGCGTAGGGGAACTTGAAAATAGTAATGATTTTTGTTAGTGGGAACGTTTGTAACACCTAAGTATGCCTCCGACGAAAAAAGGAGAAATTTCAACAATTCATTGGAAGGAGGATTTTCCTATCGGCAATAGGGTCGTGTGCGAAAAATTTCACAGTAATGCGAGTTTGGAAGCAGGAATCAAAGACCAACAGCTCAAAAAACTGGCGTGGATGATGAAGGGTCGTGCGCGTCAATCGACATCCTCCTCAGGGCTGTGAATGCCCAAAAACGCTTCCTCCAGGAAGTTGGCAGCATGTTGGTCACTGCTACGGTGTACTAATGTCGGATTTTTTCATCCCTCGAAGTCCGGTACCGTGGATTTGCGGGGGGCCATATACGATCCCCTTAAAGGGAAACCATCATGGCCGTCTGCAATGGCACATGGACAAGCTAAAAACTGATTGGCCCCAAGTTGTCTTTTTTAGATGAAAACCTTAATTTAGACCATGTGGCCCATTCGTGTTTGACGCTATGCCGGGAATGTTTCCTTCCCGTGTGCATTATCGAGACAAAAAGTAACACCGGAGTTTTGGTTTGGGGTGCGATTTTGTATCATGGACGATCAAATTTTCACGAATTGAGGGTTCAAAGCAATTTTTACGTCCCTGGTGCTAAAACCAAGTTGTCCTTCTTTTAAAGGGATTCCGGGGGCTATCTTTCAGCAGGATAGTGCATCCACATGTTTTAAAGACTGTCCGTGACCCCCGTTCTGCCCAAACATGCAACCCTTCCTTTGGGCCGTTACTCGCCGTTTTTCGCCTACGGACGTGTGGGGATTTGGCTGGTCGGCGTCTTGCTCGTGATCTGCATCTTGAAGCTTCAAAAACGAACTTTGCTTGAAAATGTTCTGGAGAAGTCCAAGGCTCTCTCATAGGGCTGTTGAGCCAACGATGATGATGATTGAAATAATTCTTTGATAAAAATATGAGTAGTGTTTGCAATAAATTTTGTATCAATACTAAAAATCGAAAATCCTTTTCTAAAATCCTTTGACTAAAACTTTCTTTCACTAATCTCTACATTTTATAGAAATTTCTAGGAAAGAGTGAAAGTAAATTTCGTAATATTAATCAAAGTCGATTTGGAGATGAAGCAAAAGCAATCCTTTAATTTCAATGCCTTCTTCATCTTCATTGTTCAACAATTTATTTCTTACTGCTTTATCCCGATATTTTTTGCTATGTGTATGTCGATTTTACATTTTAAATTCTTGTATTTAGTTAAAATGAATAAAAAATTAAACCATGAATATTTAAAAAAAAATATTTTCCACTTCCGTTAGATGTGCTTTTAAGAATATCAAGAAATACGAGGACCCACACAAGAAGCAAAATTCTATTTGTTGGATATTCCGCACCAGTTTAGATTGAATGTAAGAAAACTTTAAAAAGTTAAATCCTTTTGCTTCAAATAACTTGGAGGAGTCAGGTTGTGAATACATGGAAGGGGAGATTTGGATATTTATGGAAAAGCAAGAAAGGAGAGAGCATCTTTCTTTTTTTGAATAACGTTCAAAGATGAACTCTCCCCCTCTTCGCGTTCCTTAGAAGAGGAGAAAGGAGGGGATTTCACAGAGAGGTGTTGAAATGAAAAAGTTGTGTGCAAAAATAGGTAGTTTCAGGGGAAAAGTTTTGGACATGATATTCGACTCTCGGATTAAATATAAAAAGGATCGAGAATCCTTCTGACTGTAGAGATGAATCGCTGTTCTCATCGAAAGAGGATTTAGATACATAAAATGTAACTAAGTCTCAGTGCTGAAGAAACATTTATTGGTAACTTGTAGGTAATGTTAACTTTTGTTAAATATTGGGAAAAAAAATGTTTTGACAGAATAAGTGTCGTGTTTCTTTTTCCCTTTTTTTTTAATGTTTTGAAACAATGTTTCTTTATATGTTTCAAAATGAATATTTCAATACCTAATTAATGATTTTGTTTAGTATTTTGCTTAAAATTAACAAGAACATGTCTGCTTTCCTCTACTAATAAGATTGATCTATTAGGTGCTTGTTTGGTAGTACTCAATTAATAGTCAGCGTGATTTCAAATTATAAGTTTCAAAAAATTTCAGCACCTACTAGAACTTTTATTTTGAATGTCTATTCGAAACAGTCAGTACAGCAAGTGGTAGTAGTTTTGCAAAAATGCCACGTTTTTACAAAAAAATACAGTTTTGTTTACAGTTAGTAATACATACTATTAATAGATGTGAAAAAAGTAAAAAGTATAAAAACTGAAACATAAATTACGAGAATCATTTTAAAAATTAACAATAATCAAGTGAATATAAATAAAATAAATTTAACATTTATTTTATTTATTCAAATAGAATTAATTTAGATTCTATAAGACCACGCCAAGCATATTTCACTGATTCTGAAACAGCTTGATAGGTGCAGTCATCTAGTGGCACAAAAATAATGAATTATTGTTGTCCTCACAGATCATTATTAATTGTCATTTTTTCAATAAAGAATATAAAAGAATCATTGTAAGAAGTAATATATACTAGAAAACTCCCAATCAGGCATACGAGCAAGAAAACAAGACAACAGCTTTATTAGTGTTAAATATTTGTGTAACTTCATATGTTTATTTGATTTGTGCTACTACCAACCAGATGGTGCTGAAAATTGTTAAATTGTCTTATGCAATGTACTTGCATAATCATTCTCGTCTTGTTTCCCGTGATTAAATGTTGTGTTTCTAAACGTTTCTCTTGAGTGAAGTCTATATTCACACTAAGTTAATGTTTTTCAATTAGAGACACAGACGTAAAATTTGACAAATATATTTCTTCTGTTGAGAAGAGATCCTCTAAGAACAAGTTTTATGGAATTTAACAAATTAACTCCAAAATGGATACTGGGGTGTTATATATTAAAAAACAATCTCCTTTTTTGAACTTTTAACTTGAATTATTATGAAGTTTGGTAAGAATGCTTCTTTTGATGAGTAGAGATCCACCAAAGATGGATCTTTGGGATAATATGTCAAGGGGGACTGCTGAGGGTTATAATAGATAACACTTTCTTTCTGTTGAATAAGATTTACAAATTTAAAATTAAACAAACATCTTTCTTCTCCAGAGTAAAAATAAATTAAGAACAGGTTTTGAGGAAATCGAATCCCTAAGAGAGTTGAGGGAGTATATGAGAGTTAAAATTTCTGTTCCTGAACTATTATATTCATGGACTTAAAATTCATCACACATGTTTCTTTTGCCGAGAAGTTATCTGTTAAAAATGGGTTTTGTAGAAATCAACTTTCAAGAAGTGTTGCGAAGGCGTTATAGATAAATTCCCATTTTTGAGCTAAAAGACCTACAAATTTGAATTTTGGCTAACATGTTACTTGTATTAAGTAAAGATTGGCTAAATACAAGTTTTGTGGAAATACAATCTCCCAAGTGGTTTTCAAGGGCTAAAGGAGAGTTATAAAATTAAAAACCACCTTTTAAAAAAAAAAAAAAAAAAACGACTGGAAGACTAGACAATTAAGACTATGACTTGAACTCATATTTTGACCATTATCTCGTGAACATTTAATTTATGTATATTGATTTCAATTTGTGTTTAAAATTTCTAGATTAATTTGTGCATTACTTTTTAAAGCAAATGTTTAATTTTGTTACAAAAATAATGAACCCTTAATTTTTGTAATTTTATTTCAATTTTTACTGTTAAGTTTTTCTAGATCAATTTGCACATTACTTTTTGAATTTGTTTTATTTTCTAGAAATCTGAATTTTTATGTTTAAGTTAAACTGTAACTTTTTGTGGGTGAATGATGTTGTATTTTCCCCATTACATGGCAGATGGCGCTGCGAATGGGCACGGCCCTCTTAGTTTTTCACTGTAACCATATATTCACTTGTCTGTTGTGCGTTGCCGTTCCACTGAATAAAAAACTACTAAAAGCATCTTTGGAATTTCACTGGACTATATAATCCAAACTTAAAACGCTACTCGTGTTCTAATACCACTTCTCAATGGTGTACCTTGAGCATTAAAACGTCCGTCGGTGCTGATTGGACACCGACACCTGTTTAGTTTGTTCTCCTATCGGCATTTTGGAGTTTGAAGATTTTTCGTGCCTCTTAATCATTTTCCGTAGCGATAACACAGAAAAAGTGTTCTTGTTCTAGGTTAATTAGGAAAGATTTGACTACTAAATATTCTTAGAACATTTGCTGTTGTCATTTCGACACCAAGGCAATTTATCATTATAAATAGCTGTGCACTAAGTTAGTCAACAGTTAGTGCACTAAATAGATAATATTAGTAAAAACTATATATATATATATATATATATATATATATATATATACCGGAAGAAATATCTCACATTTATTTGCCATTGAATGCAGAGTCACTGAGTTCACAGTGGAAATGAGTATGTTATACTAATATTGTTGTGTCTAAGTGTTTCGTTTCATAGCATTTGCTTATCCCAAACAAAATTTTTTTGTTTTTTCGAAATTGGAAGAACTCTGAAACGATGACTCGTAGAAGAGGTCTAAGCCCTGATGGAGTTGCTAAGTTGTTCCGAGAGCTTTCAGGGAATGAATCAGTTGGTAATGAGCTGTCTTGTTCTAGTTCAGATTCAAATGAAGACATAAAATTGAGTGAAAGTGACTGCGAAGAATCTGAAGAAAGTGCAGATAAAACTGATAATATTTGTAAATCCGTTTTTATGCGCGGGGATATCCCAGAATGAATACTGCATAATAGTAATGTTCCTGTCATATTTGGACTCGAAATTTTTTGGGCCAGTGGTCCCAGTTTTCCAAAACAAAATCAAGCGTTTTTATATATAAACTGGCATCAAATATATTAATTACATGAAGTAATATTAAAAAGTCTTAAAACTAAACCCTACTGAATAGTAGTCCTGCAATTATTTAGTTAAAGCAATTATTTTATATAATTTATATCGTGGTGTCAAAATGACACCGCTGGACGTGTAAGGGTAATTGTTGTGAATAATAGGATACCAGTTAAAGTGTCGTTCTCGTCATATTCACTGTTGTGAGTTATAGGGACCATCTGATCTGAGTGGGTGGAGTGTAGTCACAAATCTGGGGCCCTTTTATCTTTGAAATTGGGGTTTTAACTTTTTTCTTCAGGAAATTTTTAAAGGTTCCACATTTCCGTTGATTTAACATGAAGCTAGTTTTCGATTGAAACTTATCAAAATAAACTTAGAATCCATTCAAGCTTTACTTGTTGTAAAGAACAAAACCAGTTGTCAACAACAATGTGGTAATATGTGGAGTTTTGAAAACGTTTCTTTAAAAGGTTGTGTTAATCTTGAACTTGACTTGAGCGTTGCCGGGTGCTGTGGGTTTTCACTGATAAATTGTAATCTTGATCTTGGCTTCGGCGTAACTAGGTGTACCGTTGTTTTCTAGGATTTTCTCCCGAATATATTAGGATATCTCTATAGTATATTTTCAGTCTAATATTTAACTTGGTAATTCAATTTGGTTAAGATTATTAAGATTTGCTTTATTGCAGTTTATAAAATATTATCTGTAAATCCAGGAAAAGACCAACTTGATTGAATTATTTGAATAACACCACACACGCACTAGGAGTAATACTAGTATCTATTATAATTTTATAATAGTAATCAAAATCTCGGACATCCTAATGTTAAAAAATAATTATATTTAGAGTATGCATTTGATTAGGAATCAGTGTGTCTGTATAACTTAATCTTGTTATAATGTTTGTTCATAATTATTGCAAAACATTTGACTAAACTCTGCTGTAAGAGAAAAAACTATTTATTTACCACATTTCCATTGTTTAAAAATAAGGTTAATTTAAAAACTTTTACATCGTTTTACACATGATTTAAGTAAGGCCCCATAATTTTAGGGGCCCTGGGGAGCCTTTGTGGGTTTGAGCATCGGACTCCCGACCGGAAGGCCAGGTTCGAAGCCCGATGCCACCAAAAAAATCCGAGTACACACGGGAGTGCCGTTTAAAACAGTGGGTCCGAAAGTCTTGTGGGCGAACACAGGCAGGGGACTGAAGAATTTTCCTCCCCTTCAGTTCCATGCCTAATCTGTGGAGGTGGAGATATGTGGGTCAACATCTATCGTCCCTTCGGGGGAAATTTGGAGCTAATTGTACTGTCCCCGTATGTGGTCTTTAAGGCCAACGACAGGCGTTTCTAACCCCCTTCCACGATGAATTTCGGGGTCGATTACTACGTCAGACAGGTGGCATGAGCAACAACACAATTTTAGTTTTATAATTACGTATATTTCATCTGAGCGACCGATATTGAAAATCAGAAACCTCAGCTTCCCAAACTTTCTCTAAGAATAAATTCTGCTATCAATATTCCACAACTTACAATTAATAGCACTATTTATTCCAAAATGAACAATATTGTCAGAGAAGGAACCTGGCAATAACCAGCGAAGATAAAAATCTCCTACGAAAGTTTTGTTTTCAGTGGATTAGTAAAGGAAATGAACGAAGAGGTGTGTCCTATTGTGCGTGCAAAGCATGAAATTACACTTCTAATGCATTTTGCGAGACAAAAGAAACGAAGTTTATTTGTCTGTAAGCTTTTCTCTTAACTACTTGTATTATTAATATCCTTTTGTTCTTTTATGATACAAAAAAATTTTTTTCCTTCTAGATCCGTTTTAAAATTTACTTTTCTTGCCAAAGAAACGAAAGTAGTTTGTGTGTGATAATGATATATCTCAAAGAGTAGGAGGAAGTATAGGTTAAATTAAAAGCGTATAAAATTCAGTCTTGATATTTTCTGAAGTACGAGAGCAATTTAAAAGATCACTAAAGAGCAAAAATTAAAATTAAAAATGATTTAATGGTCACTAAATGCAGCACTTTTCCTATTTCTGTGATGCTGTCAATTTTTTTATCGAACATCTTTTTTTTAAAAAAGAATAAACGTTCAATCAATTTTTTTAAAATTTTGCATTTATTGTTTTTGTATAATATTTTAAAAAAAGGAGATTTTTATAAGTTTTAAATAATTTTTGTGATTTTTGGCGTGGGACGGTCAATGTTTTTATATCTTTGTGTAACAATCCCATAGATAAATTAAAAAAACTTATTTGAAAGTAACATTCAGAAACAAGATGTATCATGTTTTTAATAATGCTGTTAGAGTTTTTGAAGCAAGAAATACGTTACTTAAAATGCAGAAACGACAAAGGAAATTGTGTTTATGTACCGTATTTACTCAAATCTAAGCTGCAATATTTTCCCAGTGTTAATACTACTGAAAATCGAGTGCGCTTAGAATCGAAGGCAAAATATTTGTTGTATGACCCTTTCAAAAGGAAAAGTCTAACCGATCATTCTGGCCACAAGCATTAAACACTTATCCTATTCCCCAATTTATATCCAGTATTAGTGTATTCTAAAGATCGTTATTTGCTCGTATTTAGGAATTTCTTTTGTGTACGTTTTCTTTTTATCACCTAAACATCAAATATATCCATAGTAGCATCAAGACGAGATTAATACGAAGCAAGTATGGAAAGGGCGGCAATTTTAAACGCAGAAAAAAACACCGAAACAGAGCAGCGGTCACTGAAAATTTCATAGGGATGAAACAAATATACATCAATGGCGTAACAAAATGATATAATTTTTGTTTACAAATGTTCAACAGTCTTTAATAATTGTTCTATATTTTTCTATAATACCTTTTTTTTAAAAAAAAAATTATATAACAAATGCATTGGATGGCACAGTAAATGACACCGTGTGGGAAAATGGCGATGCCTACACGAATTTCGAATTCAGCAGGGACAATGGAAGTGATGAATCATTTTCGAAGAGAATTATAGAGGTTCGAGTAATTATAGGTTCATGTATGCATTTACAAGTTTTTAATACTGGTAAAATAAATTAGTTTTTAACTTCTTATTCTTTTCACTAAATTCACTACAATTTTTCTAATTCTATTCACTAAAATGTTTTTAAAAAACATCTGCAGAATCGGATATGGATGAACACAATATTTTCTCTTTTTCTCAAAACGTGTAGAGAATTGGAGGTGCGGCTTAGAATCGAGTAAATATGGTACACATACTCAGAAAATTCTTTTCTAAAAATTAGTGAACATCCATTAGTAATAACGGAACACTTCCATTTGCTTGTATACCATTTAGATTGATTGATAAGTTATTATTTTTCTACATACAAACAACAAAAAACTAATGGTGACGGAACTCATAATTTTGAACCTCGGTCTGGAGACGACATCTAATTTGGCACCCTACTTTCCAAATTTCAACACCACACCAGTAATGGATTTTGAACATCAACAGATTAAATGCTCATCGTCTCCTTGTAACTTGTGGCTGTTAAGTGGCACCAGTACTCAAACTCATTACTCTACATCTCCTAACACGATTTTGGGACTATAACCACGAGGGGAAAAAGATGAGGTGAAGACTGCAACAATATTTCCTCACTTATCTAAGCGTAAAATAGACAGCTACAGACAGAAAGCAGCTACCACAGACCACCCTTCATTCTGTAGTGCGTTTATTGCGTCTAGTGAGCAGTTCGTGTGTGCGTCAGATCAAACACCCACATTTCAAGTGCTACATTTGAAAAAGCAAAAGTTTTACTCTCAAATATTACAAGTATATTTTCAAATATTTCACAAGCTTTAAATATTTTGTGCATATGCTAGAAGAGAGAGAGGCCTATCACAATATATATAAGGGTTGTCCATATTAACAGCAGACAAGAATAATAAAAAGAATGATTTTATTGGAAATCAAAAGAAATCGTTTTGGGGATTGTAACACAGGTCCTATCGTTTCGGCAGCAGTTCTATGTCTTCACTTAAGAAAGAACGTGGTTGAGAAAATTCTGCACAGCTTTTTTCAATTCATCGTCCAAATAGAAGCGTAATATTGTGTTAGGTGTCCTAAAGGCCTAGAAGTTACAGAGGGATCACTCCGGACTGTATGGTGTGTGTTCTAACATTTCTCAACGAATTTTTTTAAAGTTGTCTTGATTTCAAGGGAGATATGTGAACGGACATTGTCGTGGAGATTCGATATTGTATTCTTGAAAACTTTTACACCAACTGTTCTTGGATGTTTGACCTGAGCAGTGTTCATCATTGACTGTCACTAATCATCGATAGATGTCCACATTAAACTTTCCTCCTGATATCAGAAACCTTACTACAGCACGTTGTTCCTATCTGGACGCATCCTTTTATGGCACTACTTTACTTTCGATTAATTTCCTCTACCACTAACAGGTTTCATTGTTAAACATTGTGTGCGGTGTACACTTCCTACTGCCCTTTGTGTCTCTGTTTGGGCTTTGTTATAGGTGCACTCATTCTGACGCAATCGCAAGTGTTCACTTTTCATTTGGGCAACTCTTATGTATCATAGCGAGATCGACTTAAAAAAATATTTTGAATTATTTTGTTTTCTTATAATACTTCTTAAGAAAATTTTTTCTGAAAAGAATTAGCTCGGAGACCGAACCTCTTTATTTCAATTAATATAATTGGTTGCTTTTAAGGATTTAAGAGCATTCGTACTTTGTTGAATTTTCAACAACTTGTTAAATTTTATGATTTATTACATACAAACCGTTTAATTTAGAAGAACCTTTTGTGTAAAATTTCTCAAAAAGTATTCAGTTTAAGATAAATTTTCAAAGTTAAGTTTCAGCCATCATGCCATGATTAGTTGCTTATAATAATTATGTATTTGTTTCTTAGGGAACATTATTAATTTTAACAGATTACAGATCTGACTCAAGATTTTTACAAAGAAACTGCTTTTTGTTTTGATTAGATACGCAATTGAATCAATCGAATAAACTGTATAATGCGAAAGTACTTTTATTTGTGCATTTACATGGTCAAAATCTATCAATAATTGAAATTAATTAAATGTAAAGGTGGAAGACTATGAAGAGATATTGCATTAAGGAAAATAGACTTGTTTTTCTTTTTCTAGAAAGCTCTAGAAACTATGACTCTCATTCAATAATTTATGATATTGCTTAGCTATTGTAAAAGTGCATATAGTAAAAATTGTATAAAAAGATATAAATAGACTCATTGGTATATTTTACTTTTTCTTATGCTCTTCAATGAAACGCTGGTGGTCGTGATAATTGCCTCATCGATTTTCCCAATTTAGTTTTTGTTCAGAGTTTCTGTGTACTGTAGATTTTGTTATATACATGGTGTTTTTTCTTCACATTAGATTGTAAATTTATTTAAAACTTTACAGCTACAACATAATCAACAAAAGAAAAAAATTCCTACAACTGTCCTACTGTCCAAAACAACTTTTTTTAGCAGACGATTTCTATGTAACTGATATCCCGAGATTAAGGCATGCACTTTTAAAAATCAATATTTATCTTGGCTTATATACTACTCTTCATGAACGTAAAATGAAAGCAAAAGTTTAACGAGCAGCAAACTTCTAATAAATACCCTTTTCGATTTTATATGGTTAAAAGGTTTGTCTTCCCAATATACACATTTCCTGCATTAAAATCGTTACATATGCTATCGTCGAAACACTTCTTCCCATCAAATAAGCCTTAACATAATGGGCAACTCTTCCACCAGAAAGGTCAAACGGTCAATCGCTAAAAGCTCAAAGATTTATCAGAAATGATGCTCTCAACAAAGTTCCTCAGTTTCTGATCTCTCCCTGAGGAGCATTCGTATTGGCTTAGCCAGATGCTTTGATTGCCCCCTCCTAATAAAAGCACAGACCTTTGTCTAATGGAGTAATACAAAAGAAGGGTTCGAAATTTTGAAAAAGAACTTATTACATCATACACATCTGTGGTTTACAGCAACCTTATTTTAAAGTTTAAAAGACATTTAAGTGATTGAAGCAATACATACTCTCCCTTTTCATACTGTGGGTACGATTCTTTATGATATTTATATAGAATTATTTTAGATATCAGTTCCTCTTTTACTTAAACTTAATTCAATTTTTTTAAAATCAAAGCAAATAATTTTAAAAAGCATATTATTATTAAGAAAAATGTTGTGTGAAACACACATAGAATGAAAGAATTAATTGAAATGTAATAATCATGCGTATGTGTATGAAAAAATGGTTACATCTCGGAAAAGTAGTAAATTTACGGATTTTAAATTATATTGCTTACATAATGTTTTAAAATTATATTTCGATTAATAAAGGATTTTACGCTATACATTCTTTTATATTATAAAGAAATAGGGAACATGTATAAAGAACATTATGTTCGTTTTTGTACCAGTTTCCTTGATAGGATAAACTAAGAGATTTTCTAGCAATATTCTTTGATAAAATTAATCCAGCATCTAGTGATTCGATAAACATCTATCATAGGGAATCACTTAATGATTTTATGTTAAATTTGAATTCAAATTGCAGGAGATTCAGCAAATTGAATTGATGAAGAGAAAATTTAGCCATTTTATTTCAAATAACGAGGAGGACTAAACAACGCACAGAGGAGGGGAAAAAAAGGAAACTTACGAAAGTGAGAAAGGAGAGAACATTGTTCTTATTTTCATGAATAGCTTTCAAAGATGAACACTCCCCCTTTTCACATTCCGTAAAAGAGAAATGGAGAATTCCTGAGAGAGGTGCAGAAATGGAAAATTTGTGTACAAAGAACGGTAATTTTGGATGAGATTCGACTTTCGAAATTTCTTCGCCCTGCAGGGATGGATTACCTTTCTCATCGTAAGAGCATCTCGATGTTTAAAATGTAACGAAATTTCATTAATGCAGTGCTTCTCAAACTTTCAATGTTTGTGACCAAATATTCAATCATAATCTTCCTCGCACCCCCTTTCATACAAATAATATGCATTCTACTCAAAAAACTAAAATTTTTCGAAAAAGATATTTTTTTACGATTTTAAACCCTTTAAGGTATCCAACAAACCCAAAAATCATGTTTTTTTAAAAAATTGACAAATTTGTTTTATATTTTATTTTATAGACCATCTTATTAGCTTAAAAAAAAAATACCAAAGTTTTTTTATTTTCCATTCACTAGAAAAAAAATTTTAAAGTGAAGAAAAAGAAGATGCCATAATTTTTCCAAAAGATGTCAAATTTTAAAAATGCGTTTACTCGAAATGTTTTTTTCAAAAAACTCAAACCGGAAGTGATTGCTCAAAAGTTTTGAAAATAATTTAATGAAACTTTTTGTAAATATTTTTATAATAGTAGAAGTATTTTGTTCCAAAGATTTATCAATCACTGTATTTTTTCCCAAAATTTACAGTCCTTTTTTTGTGAATATAATCACTTTTTTTAAGCAATTTCATATAGTCACTAAGATAGAGGGCTCTAGTTTTTGTAAGAATATCTATATCTATTATCCTGAAGGTCATTTCAAACATGAATAACAAAGCAACACATTAAAATTGAAAAATTGAGAATTTGTTTGAAGAATTTTTGTACAGAGAGGGGCCCGTTTATGTAATTTTTGTACATTTTTACCAGTTTTTTTCCCCTTTTAATAATAAAAAAAATTTCTGTTTTTTAATTTTACGTTTTTTTATTAAAAAAAACAAAATAAACCTAAAAAACACAAAAAAAAATTTCCCCTATCTTTTTAAAAAAAAAATGTCGCAAAATAGTCCCGATATCTTTAAATGCTACCGACGTATATATACGTCTTTCTGAAGTGCAATTTTTTCTGTGCACTATTATCCATAAAATTATTCCGAAGACTATAGAATGCAATAAAAGCACGTTGACAGAGTTTGCGAAGAATTTACTTATAGCAAAGGCAGTTAAAACACAAAAATTTTTTAAGGAGGGGGTTTAAAGGGCGAAAGTCAACTATTTTGGTATCATGCTCCCAAAACGTCACCCAATATATTCTTTTTTTATTTTTTTTAATTTTTCCGGGGAAAAAAAACAATACAAAATTAAATTTTTTAATAAATAAAAGCATTAATTAATAAAAAAAAATTAATAACAAAAAACATAATTTAAAATTTTTGGTAAATATACATAGGGTTATAACCAACGGGAAAAAACAGGGTTAGGGGGGTGTAGGGCACCCCCGGCGCGCCATTTAGCCTTTTAGGATTTCCTTTTATTTATTGTTTTTCTTCCCCCCTCCCAATATATCACATACGTGCGCTTACGTGGAAAACGGAAGCGAGTTTGGGGAGCGAATCGCGTAACTTTTAATCGGCAGTTAAGTAATTATGTATAAACCGTACAAATTATCAAGATAAGTAATTTTCAAGATATGTTATTTTTGTGTATAATTTTATATATGACAAGTCCACGAGGTCACTGGTAATTATTAAAATTGTTTTTAGTTTAGTACTGTGAAATTTACAGAATAATACATTGTGAAGTACTGATACATTTATTAGTGTATTATATCAGTGTAAATGTTAATTTTTAAATTTATTATGTCAGAATGTATTTTTGTTTGTTTACTTTCAGTAAATTAATAATTTTTTAAAAATATTCTTTTGTTTTCAACTTTTTAATACGCTCACGCCCCCTTGTAGAGTTATCACGCTCCCCTAGGGGGGCGCGCCTCACAGTTTGAGAAACGCTGCATTAATGAAGTAACATTTTTGGTTAACATGTTGGAGATGATAACTTCCTCCAAATATTGAACAAAATGCGAAAAATAAAATGTTTTAACTTGAAAAGTATCATGAATATTTTTGTTCTGTTACAATTTGCTTTTTGATGTGTTTACACGGATAATGTTGTAGTCAAGGGGTGGAAGGACTTTTCAAAGGGTACGGACTACTTCTAATGTGTTGAAGGTATTGCGGTTCACCCAGGGGTGTAGGTGTGGCAATTCTGTACTAAAAACTGTATGTTTTCCTTTCCCTAACACTTGTTTTTGACTTTGTATCCCTCTTTTAAAATATGACAGATTACTATTTTTACTATAAAAACATGAGTAACACAAAATTGTCAAGTTGAATGCTTGAACAACTATAAAAGCGACTGCTAGACCCGAGGAGCATGGGCGTATTTAATACAGCGAGGATAGCATATGAGAACCGATGAATTTGAAACCGACAAATAAGTTTAATTTGTTAGCTATTGAATCCCACGCCATCGTGGGACATGATATCAACACGAAAACTCAATCCCGTAGATGCGTGGGGTGTGGTTTGTTGTCTCAATATCCCATTCCTGTTTTAAAGGGAAGAGCTTATCATTAACATTTATTATCCCCTTCAGTCTTCGTGTAGGGAATATGCCTAATAGCAAATACTTCCGACTACCTATAAGCATCTTGTTGAGTCAGTGACTTGCCAAGTATGGCTGGTTTTAATGGCAAAAAGTGGTCATTTTAAACAGGTGATCATGATGTAATGGATTTTAAGAGTATAATCAATATTAAAAAAGTATGATGGAACAAGAATTTTTAAAATGAAGCTTGGAGGTGAGAACTAGTTCAAACATTATAAATAATGGGAATGTATATAAACTGAGAAGAACCTTCTATAGAAACTTTTAAGTATATTGTGACGGGGTCACGCGTCTTTTCTTTAACATAACCTCTGGGTTCTTTGGTGGCCATGATTAGTGACAACTCTTTTCCAACCAAAACCCAAGAAGCGAAATGTGAACAAGAAATGCAAATAATATAGCTTTTAAAAGAACAGAAGTTTCAGTAAGTAAGATGGCAATTTGGGGAATGTTATGTCTGAAAGAGATACAAGCGTGAATGGACAGCCAATCATAAAGTTACCTGGAAAGTAAACCAGTAATACAAGGTGCATACCATTGCCCGCCCGCGCGCCCGGACGTTTCTTCATAAGCTTGAATCTAAATTTGGATTAAGGTAGGACTGATTATTTGATATTAGGACTTGTAATATTATTAGAAGTGAGAGTAGGCGGATAAAATAATTATAACTTAGAGAAAGTGGTCTAAATTATGTGATTCGGTTTAACTATTAATGTGTGTTGTTCATTTTAGATTCTCGCTTATTTAAATTTATCTAAATTGTTAGACATTTAAGTTCTATTCTTAATAAAGACATATTAAGAATCCAAAATGTCTATTCCTTTTGCAAACCCTACACCTCTAGCTCATGCTGACAATCAAAGATACGGTCACCAAAGGGGGGCGGTTTCACAATATTTCATCAAATAATTAAACAAGACAATGCTGTAGAGTTTTTGTACAAATATATGATTTTACGCCAAATTTGGTTACCAAACTTATTACCTCTAGCATTAGCACAGGAATATTCTGTTTCCCCCCAACAACATTCTTTCGAGCCAAGATACCTTTTCGAGAGAGAAGCAAACAAAGTCAAAACTTTCCGTTATAATATTAAACATGAGCGTTTTAGATTCCTTTGGTTAAAATTAACTGAAAAAATATCTTTTAAAATTATAACTGTGCTGTAAGAATTTAGAAAAGTTTTGGAATTTGAGAGTGAAAGTCAGTTTTTGGTATATACTTTCAATATGGAAATCTACGAATTTTGTATTGTTAAAATAGAAAATATCAATAAGTAACTTGTATAATTTTTAAACGAAACGTTTACCTTTCATTTCACACATTAAAAAAATACTACAGTATATGTAAATATTTTTGATACGAGAGCGACTTTTTACAGGAGTGAAAAGTATGAAACTTTTTCTTGTGAATAAAAAAATATTATTCAATGATTGAAATTATTTTTGAATTACGAAAATATGAATAACGTCAGTGTAATATTAAATTTTAAAAAGAGAAAAAATATTTTGGTGGAGTTATTTCGTAATTAAAGTACAAAGAAACAAACGAACCGCGAGGGATGTATAAAAATCAGTACTTGGTTAGTGAAATGAGAATTTACAGGTACATTTTAATCGAATATTATTGGTGGAATGCTAGAGTTCACCGAAAAAGAGTTTAGTATCACAAAATAGTCCCTTTCCCCGGGAAAAGTCTACCCCGCACTCAGCATTTATTAAACAAAGTCTTTTACTGTTTTATAGAAGTATACAAAGGCACTTTTACGTAGCTTTTAGGCAAGTTTAAGAGTACTTGCGAGTTTTAATACAGCTTATTAAGAAGGAATATAACGTTTCAAAATGCACTGGTAAGCAAAACTTTCGAAGATTCAAAAGAACTATTGACGAAGGACCTTGTAATTAGGGATTGCAATACCGGTATACAGGGATACCGAATTCCCGGGATTTTTAAAAAATTTTTACAATTTTTTAATTCAGTATTCACAAATTTTAAAAACCGTTTTTTTGGTATTTAAGAAAAAAAATTGTATCCACTATATATCCAGGGATCACCAAAATAGCAAAATAGTATACGTCTTTGTTTTTATGTCTCCCTAACGGGCAAAATTAATAAGACTAAGAATATAAAGTTGCATCGTACAATCAAGATAAGTGATAAAATATGAGAATCATCCAAGGAGGTGGGCCAAAACTATCCTATTACAGCTCAGAGTGATACTGCACACGCGTAGGATTCGTGGTTCGATGTTCGTATCTGCATATATATAAATTTCATGCTGAAGTTACTAAAAGAATAACACACATCGCTATCTGAAGAAGTATATATTACATTAAAAAATTGCACAGAAGAAAGGCATACCGAAATAGAAAATTTCTTACGGTATTTTCATAAATTATCTTGGTTTTAAAAATGAAAATGAAAAACAAGAAAAGAGACTAACCAATTCAAATTTGATCAAGTTTATAGTAAATTTTCTTAAAATATTTGCCCACAAACCTATTTTCAGAAAAATACGGTACAGTTATTGAAGATGATGATGACACTAATATCAACAGTGAAAAGGAATTGTCTCTTGAACAAAATTTAGAATTAGCGACAACTAAAAAAATTTCGACAAACCAAAATACAATACAAAAAAAATCAGCTATATCCAAGTTCATCTGATGAGAAATCGATTTATTTGAAAAAAAGATGAGGGATATAGAGGCAAATACTCCCCCCCTCCATACAATAACAATTTATTGAATTCGATAATACAATACTTTGATGCTAAATCTACAATAAGATTTAAATCTCTTAAGTTCCACCCGCGCATATAAACGTCTCGCTCAGCTAAAGCGTTCTTTTCCCAGGACGTATATATACGTCTGTCAAAAGTACGATCTTTCTAATACTACTAATATTCCGCAGGCTTTGGAATACAATAAAAGGACAGTGTTTGCGAAGGATGTACTTATATTTCAGAGGATTTGCTTATTTTTATTCCTCCCCAATGAATCATATAAGCAAGGTACGTGGAAAACGGTGGCATTGGGGAGCGAATCGCATAACTTTTAATCGGCAGTTAAGGGATTCATTATAAAATGCACAAATTATCAATTATTGCATGTAGTGACACAACCATGGTGGTAATTATTCACTTATTCTTAACTTAGTATTGTTAATTTAATTATGAAATACACATTATGCAGTACTGATACTTTTATAAGTGTATTATATCAGTGTAAATGTGTATTCTATTTTTTATTATGTCAGAATGCATTTTTTGTTCGTTTACTTTCAGTAAATTAGTAATTTTTTCAAATAATCTTTTGTTTTCGACTTTTCAATACGCTTGCGCCCCCCTAGTAGAGTTATCACGCCCTCCAAGGGGCCGCGCCCCACAGTTTGAGAAACGCTGCTGTGCCCCATTGCTTAAACTGAGTAAGAATACCAAGAATCATTGACGTGGCATGCTGTCCAGCGGGGTCATCATCTTGTATGATAATGCTTGTCCTCATGTGGCTGTGGCGTGTCAAACATTGTTACGACAATTCCACTAGGAAGTTCATGAACATCACCTTTACGGTCGATTCCAGAATGCTCTTAAGGGAAGGTGATTTCCTGACGATAATGAGGTCCAAGCTGCTGATGAAAATTGGTTGCACAACCAACAAAGAGCTTCTTCATCCTGTCATGGAACGCTGGGACACTTGTTTCAACCTACAAGATGACTGTCAATCTTATCTCGGTTATGCCTCTATTACATATTTCCTTTGTATAATAATTTATATTAATAGCATTAAACCCTTTATCAAACTGACGGTAGTGCCAAATTTGTTTGAGCCACCCCTATAGAACCTCAGTTTAGTAATGAGAGAGACATCTTGGCTGGCAACCCGTTTTCCAAAGTTCTGCATCACGCTAAAGTGAGGATTTTAAGCCTCGTGACAGATTTAACATGTACCAACCCCTCTACACGGAGTGTCTTTAGCAGAACTAGGAGTCGAATTTTCTATTCGATGGAAACAACTCAGATCACGTGTTCGAGACCATGATCACTCCACTAACGCAGCCAAAAATTTTTCTGAAGACCAATATTCTTGTCTAATCGTGTAAAATAAGCAGAAAACATTAAAGATCTAGAAGTTTGATTAAAGCTAATACATTTCAAACTAAACAATTCAATTTAGTACATCCTTATTTACAGAGCTAAGATTTATCATCCAAAAAGTAAAGAATGAAAGTTTAAAAATACATTCTTTGTTCAGGCAAAAAGCAAAATCTTAAATCCTTCTTCCCTCTTCGAGCAAATATTCAAAATTCTTATTGGTAAATATACTCGCGGGTGTAATAAAATTAATTTTTGTTCTAGGTATAAAATTTTTCTCAAAAATGTGATATCCATAGGAAAATAAGCACCGCTTTAAGTTAATAGCGAGAGAAATTTCGCATATCTTTCGAATACTTTGAGAAAATTTGTTTGGCGCAAAGTCTCTGAGCCGTTGTAAAGGTTCGAGAAGTTTTTTAATCAACTCGGAACTTTTGAGGGGCTAAAATTGCTCATTTCAGATCTGTGGCAAACAATATTATCGCTTAGGGGCATACAAGTAATATATTACCTTAAATAACCAAGAATATGCAAAATAATAAAGCCTCTTAGCTGTCAAACTGTGTAGTTTGTCAAATATAAGAAGTCAGTAAATTTTGTGGAGCAATACATCAAAAAGTCAATAATGTTCTGTCTGAATCTCAAGATTGATTTTTTTTTTTTTGCAAAATAATTATTCTTGAACTACATCATTAAGTTTGAAAGAGATTTCTAATTAAATATGATACTGGATGTAATTATTACAAGACAAAAATTTAAAGAATTTCGTGTAGGAAATAAAGAATTTCCGAGTATTAGCCAAGAGTTTTTGGAACATTCTTAAAGATGTAATGATTTACATACGAATCCGCTAATCTCAGGGAAAACGTTATCTATTTTTTTTTTAAATACATTTTCCGTTAGTCGTGTGCTCAAACAATTTTGATATTTCAACCTTGGGGTATCTTAAATGGAGCATTTATTCTAAAAGGGTACAAAATGTCACAGAAATTCTTCAAAGTTAATTTCAGAATTCGAGTTTTCAAATGGTTCTTAAAATTTATATTCACTCATTGGGATGTCTGAATGCATATGATAATCAGTCGGTGAATTTTTCCTCCAGGGCGTAAAGCACAGGTTAATGATCACCTGTCATACATAAATTTCACTTCCCGCCCATTTTTCGAACAAAAAAAAATGGCACAAAAAGGGAGGATAGCACAGACACAATGTACAAGATAACAAATGAATGAAAAGTAGGGTGTTCAGAAATAAAACTAGCAGAAATAGACTACCTGTTTTTCCCCCTTTGTAACACTTTTGCTCAAAAGACGATACAAATGAAAATTACAAAAAATTTTTATTTTCAATTCGGATTGCATACAATTTTTGGAATTTTGGATAAATTTGTAAAGAAACAACACTACCTCGGCTTATATTCGGAAATATACATTAAAGCACAATGTTTTTTTTTTCATCGTTTCGAAATTTCTTTTTCGATTGGTTTGATTGATAACTTCATTGTTTGATTTTATCGATTTAAGAATTAATCCAAATACTAAAATTTATTAATAATCAAATTTTTCATATATATTATAGTTAATTGTAATTATGTGATCTAGACATAAAATAAAGAAGGAAAAACTAGCCAAGTATTGGTTGAGGAGAAGGAAGAAGACAAAAAATGACGAGAAATAGCTATAACATTTCGGGGGAGCCTTTATCGGGTTTCACTTGAGAAAACTTTATGTCAATCAACGCATTTCCTATCATCACGCATCTAGTGGGAAAAGGTAGGAAATTCCTTTCCCACACGGAAACAAAGTTGACAAAACAAGGAGTGCCGCATCGAAAGCCCCTCAGGGGGCTCACCTTCTTTAGGTGGGTAGGGTGTCACAATCCCGAGGTACCCTAGTGATCTTTTCCTTTACCCAAGGGGTTTACTATCTTTGGTAAACACGGGTGTAACGACACCGGGGTACTCCAGTGATCTTTCTCTATTTTCGACCCTCCATCTTGTCATCCAATTTCTTCTTTTCTTTTTTCCCGTCCAGACCACAGACCTATGAATGTTTGGCGCAGTATAGCCAAAACTGGCTCTTGCACCTTAAAACACCAAACTCAACTCAGCTCAACTCAGCCGAATCGAAAGAGGGTGCCGGACTCATCGACACAATGAAACGGCAATAAATCTATTCTCCATTTTGAATACACAAATCCACGCGTGTAAAGAGCGTAGCTTCTCTAGTGTCCTTTCAGTTAAATCAACTTGTGGGGAGAAGAGCGTGGTTTTCCTTGTGCTTGAGGGAGAGGCACAGCAGAGAATGTCATTGGATCACGTGTAAAGACACCAAAGTGATTTCTAATCAAAACTAGTCCCGACTGTCTAGTCCTTATGTAAAGTGCAGCACAGGATGACTCACATAAAAGGGCCCTTTCCCGTGTTTAGTAAAGAGATGAAACCCCCCAAAAGGGAAGAAACACCAGACTCCACGGGATTCAAATCCTGTACTTATTTAACACTAGAACGTCCAGGATTTCGATTACCCTTAAACATCCACCGGTGTCATTTCGACACCGTGATATAAAATATATAAAATAATTGCAATAACTAAATAACTGCAGGAATACTGTTCAGTAGGGATTAGTCTTAAGACTTTTTAATATTATTTCATGCAACTATCATATATTATGATCCTTTATATCATAAGAAATTATCCATTCTGTGCTATCCCTCGCAACATATATATCAGAATTTGCTGGAATATTATCCATTTTATCTGCACTTTCTTTGGACTTTTCGCAGTCACTTTCACTGTCTTATGTTTTCATCGGAATCTGAATTGGAACAAGACAGCTCACACCACCATCCGATTCATTCTCAGAAAGCAATTAGCGATTCTCCGATTAGCGATTTCATCAGGGCTTAGACCTTTTCTGTGCGTACTCGTTTCAGGATGTCTGCTGTGCACAAGGTTCGAAAATCCAAAAAAATTTTTTGTGAGCTTAAAGAATTTGCTATTAAAAAAACACTTAGACACAACGATTTTAGTATAGCCTACTCTTTTTCACTGTGAACCCAATGCACTGCATTCAAGGTCAAATAAATGTGAGGTATTACTTCCGGAAGTTTTTACCAATGTTATCTACTTAGAACACTAACTTTTCCTGAACGGCAGCTATTTATAATTATAAATTGCCTTAGTGTCGAAATGACCCCGGGCAAAAGTTCTAGGTATATTTGGTTGTAAAATCTTCCTAATTTTCTAGAACCAGAAAATTTTTTCCCAAGTTATCACTTTGGAAAATGAATAAGAGTCACGAAAATTTTAAATTTCCAAAATCCCAAAAGGGGAGAAAAACTAAACAGGTTGCCGGTGTCCAATCGACACCTACGGACGTTTTAATGTTAAAAGAAGGTACACTATTAAGGGGGGGTTGGGCTGAAGTAAATTTCACCCCATAACTTGGGGTGGAACAAAGGAGTTCGCAATTATGAGCCAATTGAAGTGCGAATACCAGGATTTAAATTACACATAACTGAAGGTCATGTGATTTAATTATTTGTCCCTTACAAGTCTATTTCATACCTTTTTTTAGCAATAAAATGATCCATAAAAATGTCGTGTAATATGAATTTCTGACAAAAATGTGGTGAAGGATAAATTGCATGTACCGGTAAAACAAAAATGTTCTTTTGTATAAGACATTCAAATGAAATATTTCCCGTGAAAAAAAAATAATACTTTCTAAAAACTATATTTATGAAACATAATTAAAAATTATGCCTAGGAGTGTATATTTTTAATATTTAAGAGTCATTAACTTTTTCTTCACATTATCTAAAAATACGGGCCTTTACTATTATACTCATGTGTTATTTGAAAACATCATTCTTAATAACATACATATAAAAGTCTTTTTTGAACATGCTGTTTCCATCTTTAAATAAAAAAAATCACGTTGAATTGGATCAGTAATTGTAACTTTAAGAGAATATTTTATGTTAGTCAAAAGCCATAGAAAAATAGAAATTGTGAACGTAAAATATTTTTATTCTATATTAGAAGTTCTCATTAGATTTTTTTTAATGTTCTATTTCGAGGGATTATTTTGTTTTTATCGTCTGCAGCTATTTTTTTCTCGCAAATCGTCTGCTCTTTCGAAAAACGGTTTTTAGAGGTTTTAATATGTTTTTACAAGATATGAAATGTTACAATTACATCTAAGTTTAGATTAAAAATGAATTAAAAGTCAAAGCAAATTAAGAAACACATGACAGTTGTCGCCTTTATATGTTCTCCTTTTATTTTGAAGGCGAATGGAATTCTATCCCCCACCCCCCAAATTACTCATTTACGATTCGTGTTACAATTTAGAATACAATGTCAATTTTTAGCAACTGTAAATGTAAAATGAAGGGGGTTTTGCACATATATCTTTTTTTTATAGAATACTTAAGAAAACAGCATAGACTGTATACAAATTTAATTTTTCATTCTTTTTATCCAAAATTAATTGAAAAAATAATTTAGAGATTTTAAAAAAAATTTCTAAAGAAAAAATTTAAAAAGAATGGCGAAACTGTTACATTTTTAGTGTTATTAATTGTTCATTAGAGATTAAGAAGTTAGAGATACTGAAACAGTAAATATGTAATAAAATATAAAAAATAGCCTAATCTTTTCAGATAATCCTTTAAAATTCTATAATGTTTTTACGTATTATTCAATACCCTCCTTTCAACGCTGTTTTGATAGCTCACCGTAAAAAAAGAAATTAATATTTTTTTTTAAATATATTTAATACATAAATTTATTTGTTCAAGTACACATCTGTCATTCATTTCTGTTATTTTGTTGGATACTGATTTATATATTTTTTGATTTACCAGTAATGATTCGTCGAACATAATTCTAAAATAATCTACAAACACATAAGAAAACAGATTCATTTAACAAATCGACAAATAAGACATACATCTAATAAGCTAATTTCTAGTTATAATTGTTACTAAATTCATAAAATCCATATTTTAATTAATGCAATGTTGTTCTTATGTTTGTAATTTGTTATGGCTGTGAGACCTACAACCAGATTTCCCAGAAATGAAATCTAAGAAGATATACCACCTTGATCTATAAGGTAAACGTTTCTATCCAGTAAAATTTCTTTCGACAATTCCTCTTAAGGCATCCGACTACTTGCGACAACTTTTTTTTTCAAAAAATGAAGATATGGGGATTTTTTTTGTGATTTTTAGGTTTATTTAGTATATTTTAAGCAAAAAATCGTAAAATTGAAAAGAGAAAAAAAATTATTATTATTAAAATGGGAAAATACTGGTAAAAACGTACAAAAAATTACATAAACGGGGGCCCCCTCTGTACAAAAATTTTTTGAACAAATTCTCAATTTTTCAATTTTAATGTGTTACTTTTTTATTCATGTTTGAAATTACCTTCAAGATAATAGATATTTTAATTTTTACAAAAACTAGAGACCTCTATCTTAGTGACTATATGAAATTGCTTAAAAAAACAGTGATTATATTCACATAAGGACTGTAAATTTTGAAATAATACAGTGATTGATAAATCTGAAGAACAAAATACTTCTACTATTATACAAAACATTTACAAAAAGTTTCATTAAATTATTTTCAAAACTTTTTGAGCAATCACTGTCCGCGTTTGAGTTTCTCGAAAAAAAAAAAACATTTCGAGTAAAACCTTTTAAAGTTTGACATCTTGTATAAAAATTATGGCATCTTCTTTAGTTAAGACACTTGTAGTATTTGTTCTAGTGAATGGAAAACAAAAAGCTTGGTATTTTTATTAAGCTAATAAGATGGTCGATAAAATAAAATCATAAAACAAATTTGTCAATTTTTGAAAAAAATCATGATTTTAGGGTAGTCGGATACCTTAATAGAAATTAGTACTCGCTTTAATCTTTGCAAGTACAAGATTTTTTTAAAAACTGACACTGTTCAGAGCCACCTGCAGCTTGATATAACAAAAGAAGTTTAACCAAACTTAGTATGGAAACGAATAATGACATAGGAAATAGGATTCCGAAAAAAAAATTAGTTCCGAAAATCGCAGATAGAATAATAATAGTAATAATAACACTTAAAAAAGAAAATAATAATAATAATAGCATTTATAAAATAACAATGAAATGTTTAGTTCTATTCTCAATATTCACTTCGGCGAATTATTCGACTAAATTCAGCAAGACCGCCGTTCTCAGACACTACACACAGTCCTTTATCTGTACAATATTTCAAAGGCTATACGCATCATGTCACAAGGAATAATCCACTGGGATATGTGTACCATCAATGGTTCCTTGTGATCCGTCGATGATTACAGCTGCAACATCCATAATCAACTCTTCTGACAGGTTTACACCCTCTGTAAGGGCGAAGTTATCAGTGACTCTGTTTCTTTGAACTTAAGGTATCAGACTACGTTCGGAACCGTGATTTTAAAAAAGCTCATAAATGTATAATTTTAATGATATTTAGTGTCACTTAGATTAGAATACATGTATAAAATTGTTTTAAGGACATTTTGACAAAAAGAATTATTTAAATACAATATTTCGGCAAAAAATTAACTTAGAATAACCTTTTTTCAAAATGTTCTCCTTTAGTGAAAAATGCTTCTATTATAGTGATATTTTGCCTGTATGATGTTTGAGAAATTGTTAATTTTTCAGAGTTACTACCAATTTAAGTAATTGTCGGCGTTTATTTCTTAAAATTTCTCTCCTCTGTTGTCGTAAAACATGGATAAACCCACCTCTGAGTTACATATTTCAAAAATTCTAGTTGAGCCTCTGTACAGGGGTCTGAGCTATATACAGGAAAAATATTATTATAATAAAGCATTTTCAGAAAAAGAATATTTTGAAATGGGTCATTCTATGTTCATTTTGTCAAATATTGTACTTAAATAATTTTTTTAATACTATTCTTAAAATAATAATATATATATTTTCTAATCTAAGTGACGCTAAATATCATAAATATTATCCATTTATGCGCTTTTGCAAAATCACGGTTCCGAACGTAGTCGGATACCTTAATCATTACTTTCTAATTATCAAGCGATAAAGCCCCTTTACGTAGCTTATGTTGGGTTCTAAGTTACCTACCACAAAGAGCTGTGGATGATTAAGTAGTACAGCTTTACATATAAAGTACGTCCTGGTAATGGCAATCGCACATTTGCTTGAGTTGGCTCACTTGAACTGATTATATTTTCGGAGTTGTCCACAAATTTTTAAAGCCCAAACTTCTGGCAAGGTTATCACGTAAGAAAGTATAGTTAACATTTTGATTTCACGCTCATGCTTTATGCTGAACCTCGGATTGGTAAGATAAAACAGTGACATAAATGCCCCTATCGAGGATTCTAAGAACAAATTTTTTTTCTTGGAAAATCTTACTTCACCATATCATTATTAATCTCCTTACCCGTTTGGTGCAGTCACGTTTGTAAGATCGAACTCCAAGTGGCTCTGAATAGAGTGAGTTTAAAACAAAAACATCCTGCCTGTGAGAAAATAAATATTAAAAAATTAATTTTAAACAGTTTGGCCAGGTACAAATCATTGTCAAATTTTTTTCTGAATGAGATATAAAATATTCCCTACATATTTATGCAAATAACCTTCTTTGTATTTCTTTCATAAGCGTACTTTTCAGTAACCAAAAGAAGAAAATTTGTGATGCCAATACTTTAAGGAGATTAGAACTTTCTTCTTAAGTTTTCATACTTCAAAGTTACTCTTCCCCTTTTATTACAGCATTTGTTCCTATCAGATGAAGTAATAGCATACATGCAAAGAGAAAAATTGCTTCTATGCAACGATTCAAAATTTCCTCACGCACAGCAATAACTTTGTTTTCTTGTTTTAGAGTTAAAGCTGTCATATTTTAAGATTATTGTATCACAAACTATAGATAATGATGATTGCAAGTACGTGGAATTTTTGTTCCTAGAACCCTAATTTACAACCAGAACCTCAAGAATAAATATCACTGCATTTTTTTCTACATAAAATCATATTTTCTACCCGTAAAATTATTTGGAAATCCTGCTTTTCCCTCTTCTTTTGTACATTTTCTTTTTTAGGATACTGAAATAAGATTATTTTTAAACCTGTTAAGCGTATAAAAATTTAATCTACTTATTTTTGTTCGATTAAGAAATTCTCATGATAGAAAAATTTTCTAAACTTTAAATCAAGAAAATTATAAGGTTCAACAGACGTTATATTTTAGTAGATGAGACCAATATACAAATGGATGCACAAATAAGACGCTATCACTCATATTGCATCAACAGTTATGTAGTATAGTGTGTAAAAAGATTCTGACACTTCTGAAAATAGTTTAAAGTAATGAATCCATAATTTTAATTACTAATGACTCTCTATTATTATGTTGCAATGTTTATTTCTATACACAATATGATTAAAGCTACCATATCTATTGGACAAAATTTCTATAGCTTTCCTACAATGAATCAATAGACAATATCAAAAAAAAAAATATAAAGTATTTAACTCATACCAAGCATGAAGCTTAAACACATGAAACATATCAAGTTAGTTCTTAGCATTATAAATTTTTCTGGTCATAATGATATCAAATAAAAACTGAAAAATAACTTATTATTTACAGTACAAATTATTTGTTAATATTAGGTGGCATTTAACGGAAAACATAATTTGTGAAACGTTATTAATTAAAACTTCGAACATTATAATTTTAAATGTAAATTTTCATATTGAACCATATCTTAAATATTGCATTAAACTTTAAAAAATCATTTTTATAATTTAAATCTCGATTTGGTGTTCTTGGTGGTATTTACTAAAAAATACTCTCTTATTATTTTTTCCAAAGATGAATTTTATTTTTAGTCGAATTGCTTTGAAAACCAAAAGAAAAATAGTATTCTTCGTTCAGCCTACCCTTATGCATTCTAAAAAAGAGATAAATAGAAATTTTGCACAAATGTTTGAATATTTTTTTCTCCCTTAGTTTCAAAATATAAAAAAGGAAATTGCTCGAGTTGAAAAAATAAATTTAAAAATTTATTCATTGAATGTTTTATTCATAAAGAATATTTATTTCCCCAAGTACCTGAAATGGATACTTTTTACCGATTTTTTATATTTACTGATTTAAAAGAATTTTTTTAAAACTTATTTTTGTGAACAGGTTATCACTTAAAACTTTTTCACAAAATTGACAAAATATTTTTTACTACACTCGTTAAAGCTGAAAGAATTTAAAATATTGCAGTTATTTAAAAATAATTTTTATATTAATATCAATATCTGCTTCAAATCACGTGAAAACCTACTTGAAAAAAAAACTTACATAAAGAGACTCTTTGTATTTCTCTTGTACTTCTTGCATTTCAGAAACACATTTTTGTTTAGTGATAAATGATGTAGAGCAGAGGTTCCCAAACTTTTTTATCTTGTTGCCATGTTTTTCGGTTTGGGGTAGATTCCTGCTTATCTAACATTGAATTTTTGAAAATTGAACAATTTAAATGTTTTTTTGACAGTTTTGGTATAGAGCTATTTACTTTAAACGATTTAAATTTCTAACTGAAGTGAAGTATGATGTTTAAAGCTTAAGAAAAGCATGTTAATTAATTTAAAATTTAATTAATACATAAAATAACTGAGCAACAAACAAATGCTTTTAAAGGGAGGAGTAAATCTGGTGCTTCAATAACAATTTTTCAGCATTTGGAATCAATCATGTCAGGTTTAACACTAAATCTCCTCAGTTAGTACTGTCTGTACCTTATTTCCTCCCTTTCTTTTTTTGTTTCGGAGATTGGCAACCGCGCGTGCGCATGCTGACACTCCTTCTCACTAGGAAAAGTAATTAAAATTTTTCTCACGATGTTCCATAATTCGTGATAAATGACAGGTATGTCTTTTTAAAGCCCAAATTGCAGACATGATCCTTGTTTTAATAAAATTTATGCTGTCGCCTTATAACTGCAAATTAACCTCATTAAAATTAGTAAATAAATCTATTAAATAGATAAAATCTGGTTTCAACTTGACTAAATTTTTTTAAAAATTAAAATCATGATTTGATTTAATGAGAGCCACCCCATTGCGGTCCCCATTTACACCTCATGAACCTCCAAATTATTTTTTCGCTGACGTGGACCCCTTTCAGGTCGTCATAGACCCCTGGAGGTCTATATAGACCACTTTGGGAATCACTGATGTAAAGGCTTAATTTATCAGATAAAAACGCTACATTATAAATATCGTAAAGTAGGTAACAGTATTTTTTGAAAAAAGTACATTCAGGGTATCTTTTAACGAATTTTCTGTAATATTTCTATTTTAATAAACATATTATTTCTCCTTGCTTGTTTAATAACATCACAATTTGTAGCAACACGAAGTCTCAAGGCAAAGAACCTCGTAATTTTGAATCATGATTAAATAATAAGGAGACCGGTACACGAAACTGGAAGAACTCTGCCACATCTGCATCGGAGGTCGGTAACATTCTAGCTGTGACGTGCCAAACCAATCTACCATTATATTTACAGCATGCCACACAGCTGAACATTTGCGAAACCATTCGAATCCTGTGATAATACATGCAGAGTTAGAGAGTAGGGATGAATAATATTGACTATTTACAGTTTTATTATATATTAATTTTGGATCATTTAAAGATGTTTCTTAAGGTATAAGATTACCCTAATTATTAATGATTTTTTTTTAAAAAAATTGAAAATTTTTGTTTATGATTTTATTTTATAGGCCATCTTATTAGCTTTATAAAAGTACCAAGTTTTATATTTTCCATTCACTAGAACAAAAACTACAAGTTTTTTAGTAAAAACAGATGCCTTAACTTTACATAAGATATCAGACTTTAAAGTGCGTTTTACTCGAAATGAGTTTCTTTCGAAAAGCTCAAACGGGGACAGCGATTGCTTAAAAAGTTTTTAAAATAAATTTCTGAAATCTTTTGTGTATTTTCTGCATAACAGTAGAAGTGTTTTAACCTTCAGATTTATCAATCACTGTTTTATTACGAAATTTACAGCTCTTTATGTTAATATAATCACTGTTTTCTTTGGCGATTTCATACAATACCTAAGATAAAGTGCTCTAGTTTTTGTAAAAATTAAAATACCTCTTATCCTGAAGGTAATTTCAAAATGAATATCAAAGTAAAACATCAAAATTGAAAAATTGAGAATTTATTCATTTACTATTGTTACAGAGCGGGCCCCGTTTATGTAATTTTTTGTCAATTTTTACCCAATTTTTTTCAGTTTAGTGTTAAAAATTTATTTTTCTCTTCTTATTTTTAGCCTTTATTTCTTAAAATGTACTAAATAAATCTAAAAACCGCAAAAAAATCTCCATATCTCCATTTTTTTAATAAAAATTTGTCGCAAGTAGTCGGATGCCTTAACATAAAAATATACAGCATAAAATATAGCTATTACTATAACGAAAATAAAAAAAAAATTCAAATTATGCACATATTATGTATTTTTAGACACATTTATTAAAATCAGAAGCAGACAATATGACATGCGTCAGTATTTCTTTTCATTATAGTTAAGATTACACAGTACTGTTTTTTTCAAAAAAAAAAAAAATGTGACAGTAACATTAAAAATAATTTATGTTTTATATTCAGATTGCCCTTTTAAGTTGATTCTGAAAGTAAAAAGCCAATTTGACCGGCCGTTGTTTTACAATTTTTACAATTTAAGAATTTTTTGAAGTTTTTTCAAACTTATATAAAATGCTCAATTTTTAAATTTTTTTAGTCATTTTAAGTTATATATGTTTCTTATATTACTGCAAACAGAAATTAACACGGATTTTAAAATCTGTTCCCTTATTGATTTTTAATAATTATTTATCTAGAAAAACCTGGAAAAAACACGAAAATTTTTAAAATAGTAACTTTAGTATTTTTTAAAAAATAACTAGAGATCTCAGCCCTAAATCCATACTAACTTTTATAGAATATACGTTTGGGAGAATATACAAAAATTTCAAGGCTCTATGATGAACAGAAAAAAAGTCTTAGGGATTAGATAACTCGTATACCTTAAAAATTCAAAGTCTGAGACAAACATATTTAAAGTTTGTAAGGGCATAAAACAAAAACTTATAATACCCTTTAAAGCTCTAATTTTAATATGTTATTTTTCAATATATGTTCTACATTAAAACACTATTTTAGTTAAATATGACTCAAAATAATTTTCTTAAATTAAAATAAATTTTTGCATGATATTGATAACTATTAATACGAAGACAGTTCCTTCAACTTAATCTTAACCTAATATTTTCACAAAAGTTTAAAAACACAAAACATTTACATACAAAATAATAATGATGCTAACTTAAGCTAAAAAAAGGCAGGTTTGTTCATAACATTTTATTTTTTTCAGTTTTAAATTGGGCAGCTTAGGAAGTTTTAGCTCTTGTTGTACGACTTTAAAATACTAAAATTTAGTACTACAATATATTTAGTATAATGTAGCTAGATACATCAAGGAAATATTCAGCTTTATCTGCAATACTTTAATTCAGAATACTTGTATTCGGAAGTCTAATTGCAGTATCAGCTGAGGACTGATTTTTATATAAACTGTTTTCAGTAGTATTCTATCTGTTTGAAATATTGTTTCTCACGGGAACCTGAGAATGTTTTGGTCATGGCATTTCCTAACATGGAAAAAATTAATGATAAAACTTTTAAGTTATATAAACTATTTTTTAAAGCAAAAATTGCCCTTGAAATTAATTTTAATTAATTAATTAATTATGAGAATTCAAAAAACTCAAAACATAATCAAAAAGAAATGATTTTAGTATTGAAAATTGGAATTAATAAAGATTTCACACTAAAATAGTTGATTGTGCTCAAAAATATTTTTAATTAATTCATTTTAAGAATAGGAAAATGCTTTAAAATAAAACCGAAACCAAAACCATAGCTCAGAAAACTTCAAAATATCTTAAAAACTAATTTGTTATCAGATCTAAAATTTAGTGACAAGCTTTTAAATGATATGAGCCACAAGAAAATGCCAGTTTTTTTCTGTAATTATGAAATTTGTAGGGTACTGTGTAATAGAAAATAAAAATTTTAACGAGAACCTAGTGCTTGCACACCGCTCAACTTTCCTGTCGCAAAATCAGAGGTATAATTTCAGGTTTTCCCTTCGACACGATTCTGAGTATTCAGTCGTTAAACAATTTCTTTGTGGTTTCGAAATATTCTTCTTACGAGTGTGACGGGCTCCTGCGTCTCTTTTCTTTAACATAACCTCTGGGCTCTTTGATGGCCAAGAGTAATGGCAACTCTTTTCCAACCAAAACCCAAGAAACGAAATGCGAACAAGAAATGCAAATAAGATAGCTTTTAAAAGAAGCAGAAGGGCAATTTGGGAAAAGTTATGTTTGAAGAGATACAAGCGTGAATTGACAGCCACTCGAAAAGTTACTTGGAAAGTAAACCAGTAATACAAGGTGCATACCATTGCACGCGCGCCCAGACGTCTCCATATAGAAATCTAATCTTAGCTGGATTAAGGTAGGACTGATTATTTGATATTAGGACTTGTAATATAATTAAAAGTGAGAGTAGGCGGATTGAATAATTATTTAGAGAAAATGGTCTAAGTTACGCGATTCGGTGTAACTATCTTTTTGTGTGTTTGTTCATTCTAGATTCTTGGTAGTGAAATTTATCTAAATTGTTAGACATTTAAGTTTTATTCTTAATAAAGTCATATTAAGAATTTAAAATGTCTGTTACTTTAGAAAACCCCACACCTCTATCTCAAACTGACAATCAAAGATACGGTCACCAAAGGGGGACTATATCACAAGAGGAACGATTTTTTTCTTAGATGAGTAGAACCTAAAGCGAAAAGAGAGTACATACAATTTTCACTCTTCAAACAATTAAATCTCTCCAGCAATGACATTAAAATAATTTACAAAATAGCTGTATATTTAAGTTTAGAGATCTTTCAGATTTTTCTTAGTTTCGTAAATGTCCATAATTCTCGAAATGTTTGTCAAATAAGGACCATTACAAATTTATCAACTACCATCCACTCAAAAACTGACAAATTTGTAGAGTAGTGCAGAGTCTATTGAGAATTGTATTGCGCGTGCATAGGTTTCCGACCCCCTAATCTACATCTTTCTAAAGTGAGAAATTTGATTCTTCACAGATTTAATTGTAATCAGTCTCACTACATGGTGGGTCTTTAATGGCATTAGGATTCAAACGAACGACTGCCACCTCCGCTACGAGTCGCGACCTTGACCATAAGGTTATCGTAATTGCACAGTAAAATATTACAATATTAATATCATAATTAAGTTTCACAAGTTTTTCAAACAGAAGTATATTATGAAAGTCTCTCAGTACTGATGTATTAACTGTCAACCAATTGCTTCAAATTCAAAGACGTCGACAAATGCTGTGATATGCAGCCAGTAGTGGTTACTATTCCCGCATACCATAGTAATAATAAGGATGACAGCATTTCGCGACATATTTTGAATTGACGATGTCTTTTCGTTTGGCGAAATCGATTGATAGTATAATATCGTCTGCCTAATTATCAGAACGTATAACGCCTTCTTGGGTGCTAATTTGATATAGGAGTGCTACGCGCCAAGTTGTTGTTTATGTTCGCCAAGATGGGCGATAACATTACACGATATGGTTACCTTGATGTTTTAATCATGTGTTAATGTGGTAGCCATGGGGATAGCATATACTAGAGGCAATTTTTTTATTGGGTTTTTTTCCCCACGATAACCCTATTAGTTTCAGAAGATTTTAATTCGATGTCTTTAAATGTAACCATCTTCATTGCAATCATTGTTCAAGCTACTACTTCAGTCTTCAATTGTATTATGTGCTATTTTCGAGTATGGCTATTTCTAATGTCAGTGGTGAGTATCAGGACATTTTTTTAAGAATATGAGGGCTGTGCTTTTTATTATTGCTGCAAATAGCGTATTTTCACTTCATTTTACTTTTAATTAATGCTTTTTTGAACGTTTCTTGTACGATGAAATTCATTGAAGGAACTCGCAATTTTTGGAATGTTACAAGTTATCAGCACTTATTAATTGATATTCAATATTAAATTTAATACATATTGTTTAATTATTTTATTTATAACATAATAATTATTATATATAATAATTGTTTTTGTATTATTCGTTTATATCACTATTATATTATATTTTATTCTATGTTATTATTATATATAATAATTATACTATATTTTATTATATATTATTATTATATATAATAATTATATTATATGAATACTTTGATATATAGTAATTATTATTATATAAAAATTATTATGAATATTATCATATGTCATAATTACTCTTAAATTATATTATATGATAATAATATATTACGTAATATTATTATTACTGTTATATAATTTTTATTATATTATATTGATGTTGATTATTGATTGATATTGGTAATTTTTAATATATTCCTATATTCTTCATTTGAAATATATTTTCAAACAGTTCTCTATAATTATTTTCCTGACGATTTGTTATCGCTAGGCCGCCATCTTGGATTCCATGTAATTCGACATCAACCGCTACTTGGCACGTAGTACTCCTATATCAATTTAGTTCCCTTTGTGGAGTTACGCATTCTGATAATTATGCCGGATATGTAAATACCAGTCTCTGACATATTTTGTATAATATTTTATTTGAATGAACATATTATTACGTGCATAATGATTTTTATTTTGTCTTTTATACTAATAGTGTTGAAAATATTTGCAGTTATACAAAAAATAAATAAATAAATAAAATCAAAATATGTTTAACACACACACAAACGTGATTAAATTAAAAAAATCAAATATTTGATGTAAAAGTATTGTGACTTTACTAGGTAACCATTGATACAACAGCATTTATCTATATAACAAAAAATGTATTCCTATATCTAACGTCCTGCTTTTATTCCACTTTTTAATGCTAGGGATAAAATATTAATTCTTTTTGAAACAATTTTTAAAAATTTAGTCAAGTTCACTCAATAGCTAGGGATGTCACAAAAAAGATGAAGCATAAATTTAGTTTTTAAAGTTCAAGTGTTTTGATAGTTCAGAAGAGGAAAAAAAATATCTGAGTTATTCCTCTCAAAATATATTCTAAGAAATCCATATATTAATATTTTGTTAAAATTTGCAAGTGTAAAAGTTATTTTTTTTTAAAAATTTTGTTTACTGAATTCAGATTTGGTGTAGGAAAAAAAAATGGCCTTGAAAGTTGAATGGATAAAAAGGGCAGGCGATTTATTCATTGCATGTTTTATTCATAAACGAAGAATTCTCTCAAGCATTTGAATGATATATTGCATTTGTTATACTGGCTGACTTGTTTTCGACTGTTTACCACTTTCACAAATCTTTAGTCTTAACTATTTCTTTTGATGTACCTTTATTGGGAAAGTATTGCTCTTAGCCATGTTTAGTGATGAATAAGACTAAATTAGAATAATTACATCGACAAAATAACATTAGAATGTAATCTATCTATACTTATAAGTACAATAATTCATTTGATCTTTCTCTCCAGAGATTTTGATTCACAATTGACCTCAACCCTTCAAGATTTCGAATGATAATTTTTAATTTACCCTCCCAATGAGAAGTAACCACAGTTTTAACTCAAAGCTCAAAGAACAATTTTAAATCTGGATGATATAATCTTGCATCATGCATGAATTTGGAACAATCAGAAAAACCATTGCCAGGATTCCTATAATTCTAACAGCTTCCGCTAGACTAAGACTTTAAGATATTCTACCCATGTCTGAACTGTGGATTTTAAAGGGAGCATAAATGATAATTTTCATGATATTTAGTGTCACTTAGATTAGAATACATGTATAAAATTGTTTTTGTAAAAGACATTTTGACAAAAAATTTATTTAGTCACAATATTTCGGCAAAAATCAACTTGAATAAACTTTTCAAAAATGTTCTTTTGTGAAAAAACTGCGTCTATTATAATATTTTGCCTGGATATAGATCAGACCTCTGTATAGAGGCTCATCTATAATTTTTGAAAAATTTACATTATTTTCAGAGTTACAACCATTTGAAATAATTATCGGTGTTTTTTTCTTAAAATTTCTCACCTCTGTTGTCGTAAAACATGGATAAACCCACTTCTGAGCTATACATTTCAAAAATTCTAGTTGAGCCTCTGTACAGAGTTCTGCACTATATACAGGCAAAATATTATTATAATAGAAGCATTTTTCTTACTAAAAAGGAGAATATTTTGAAAATGGTCATTCTATGTTAATTTTTGTCAAAATTTTTTGTACTTAAATAATTTTTTATTGTAATACTATTCTTTAAACAATTTTATATACATTTTCTAATGTAAGTGACGCTAAATATCATAAATATTATTCATTTATACGCTTTTGCAAAATCACGGTTCCGAACGTAGTCGGCTATCTCAAAGAGCCTGACATCTTTGAATCGAAAAAGAGTGCTTTTGGGAATGTCCTGTAAGCCACGCGCTGATGTCGTATATTGGGAGCATTGCTTGTTTCCGTGTGTTTATTAATAAATATGGATGTTTTAAGTGTATAGAATCCTCCACGTCCTTTTTAGAATTGCAACAATTACTAAAATGGTTCCCCTTAATACCAAAAAGTATTAAATCATGTTTGGAAATATCACATATATATAGGAGAAAAGCGACTCTCTAACTCACTCACCGCAATATCTCCGAAACTATTATACCTAAACACTTAAAATTTTGTACAGTAGAGATCTTTTAAGAGTGGGATTTGCAAAAATCGATACCCAAGGGATGTTGTGGGGGCGTCATACACAAAAAATCTACTTTTTCTTAAAATTATTACTCGCACAGATATTAAATTTGGAAAACATGTTTTATTGTTGAATGGAAATTCGCTAAAAAGGCTGTGTGAGGAAATCGACTTTAAGAGTGGGGGGACGTAAATGATAAATATACTTCTGTTTTAGAAATTCAAATCCTGACCCTTTTAAATGACGAGGTGAGTTCTATAAGAATATTTTTCAATACAATCGAAAGCTTAATGCTTTGACTTTAAAAACAATGACATAAAACAATTTAGCGTAACAATGTTGGAGATACACAGCAATGCGGGTGGATAACGGCTTGTTATTTTATAGGAACAATGAATGGGAAAAATGTTCATTTTGAATATGTTTTCATGTTTATGAATTTTTTAAAATTCTTATCTTTCTCTGTTTGGTCTTACTTTTTATAACCACTATTTTGCGCACGCACACATGTATTGTCCGTTAAATTTATTTGCCCGAGAGTCGTATTAGGACTATCAGTGACAAGATTTGCAATTTAGAATCCGTATGGAAGGATACCGATTGGTAATTTCCCTTTCCACATTTCTGCTCTTCGAACACATCTGTGATTCCTTATGATGGAATTAGGATCCATCCAAGTAACACATGAGAAGCAAGGTGCCCACGAACGTTGCAACTTTAATCGTCAGGTTACAATTTCACTCTGTTTAGGTTACAATAAGTGGCGTAGCATAGAAAGTTGCTGAACACTTCTTTCGAAACTATTTGTGTACCTCTACATTATAGTACAAGCCGACTGGGTGGTGTGGTTGGTTTCTCGCTAGACTTCTCCACCTAAGTTTTCTGGTTGGACCCCTTTCCAAATCAATGGATTTTCATGTTGCAGAAAATCGACAGTGGCCATATCTTATGATTATACAGCATTCAAAAGATCCTAGATTTGGCTTGTGTGCTCTCGGAAATACTAAATCTTAGTACAAGTTCGCATCATCAGAGCTCAGGGAGGAAACGGAGCGTCAAAATTACTTGCGGCGATCCGTCTCTCTATGGTGCCGCACTGAAAAAGAGATACCATCTTCCCAGGGAATGTTTTAGGCTCTTTTAATGGTAAAACACCAATCCACAGCCCATTAGAAATTTTAAAAACATTATAATACAAAGAAAAGCCTCAATATTATTTTTAATTTATCCTTGTTGAAATTATTATTATAAAAAATTAATCTGCACATCGGCTTCCGCGTTCATTTAAAGTGAACATGACATTAGTTTTGTGTTCATAATAACATCAAAGAATTATTTTAGAACCAATAGTTCCCAGCAGCAAAAACTTTTATCTGAAGCACAGTGTGTGTGAGTGTGTGTGTGTGTGTGTGAGAGAGAGAGAGAGAGAAGAGAGTATTGAATTGTGTTCAGACATCAATTAAAACCAACTGTATCATGGGCGCGATTCTTCCATTTACATCACCGTATCCATTCAATCATATCTCAAAATTTTGTAACGGGTCCTTTTAAACCTGACGATAAACTCCAATGATTCTGTACTGGAGAGATTATGACTTGAACTAGATCTTAAAATAGGAGTATAGTTAGTTGCTTTGGCACAAATAAATATATAATCAAAACGCCTGATGAGAAAAAAACACACCACTTTAGTTTTGACAGATTTAACGTTCATCAGCCCTCTTATACGGGGAATCGTTAAAGGCATTAGGATTGTAACATATGACTTTACAGATACAATATCGGCCACGAGTTCGTAACCATGAACATTGGATTATCGCGGCCACCCCATAGAAGTTGTAATGGTTTTATTAGGGTCTTCTACTAATCCTCTTGGGAAAAATATTCTTTAACTGTGATTTTAGCTTAAAAACCGATTTCTGTTGAGATCACTTGATTTTATGCAAGGGTAATTACTATTTAAGTGCCAGTTGTTGAGTTTGCGAGTTAATGGTTAAGAGTTGATCGTTAAACTGAATTAACTTTAGTAAACAGGGACTGGTAATCTCGTATGTTAAGATTAATATTTCATGGAGAATTCGTCAGGAAGTGTTTCAGTAACCGGTCCTGGAGCTAAAAGAGCTATCCGGCTGCTAGCAGGATAATAATACAAGCAACTTTAATCAAGACAAGTACCTTCCATAATTTAGATATCTGATTACGGGTTCCAGTGGGTCTCTAAATGAGTAGAAGCTTGCTAGGGAACTAAACACTGGGGGGTTTCGCCTCAGACTGACCACTTGACCGAAACATCTGCACATGTATCCCAGCGCCTAAGGTTACCTAAACTGAGAGAGGCTCAATAGGTCTTGGCCCTCATGGGCTGGTTGTGCCACTGAGCTCAGTTCAGTTCAGATTACAGGTAAGGATCCGAAACATCTGCACATGCACCCCAGCGCCTAAGGTCACGTAAACTGAGACAGGCTCAATAAGCCTTGGCTGGTTGCGCCGTTGAGTTCAGTTTAGTTCAGATTACGGGTAAGGATTTAGTTATTTATGACATTGTCTGCTTCTTCCTTGAACCTTCTCACACAATCGTGACCTTCAGGCCACGACAATGTGCGATATCATAAATATCAGTAAGGTAAGGTTAGGTAAATGACTAAATAAGGTGAGCTTCTGAAGTCTAAAAATTTTCATTTTATATATTTCTGTTCTTATTATGCTTGAAAAGAGTCAACCAACTTACGTTATTACGCAGGACTGTTTTTAGATGAAACCAGGATTTAAATACAAGACATTCGTACATCACAGTTTCCAATGTCAATTACTTTTAATCCTTGGGTGGCCATGACACTGAATTCAGAAATACCGTCGGACCTCTATATAACGAAGTTGCTAAATTCCGGAATAAAGTTCGTTATATGGAAAATTCGTCATATAGAGGTTTATCTTTTACAATACTTTATAAGCCGCATAAAGCAAATTTTAAATTCATATACACTATATATTAAAAAAAAGTAATTCGCACCTTTTTTTAAAACTAATATATGTTTATTTTATAGATCTTACCCACATCAAAAAAGAAAGAAAGAAAAACTGCAAGGAAATTAAGAAAAAAGAATGTCGAAGATTCACTGTATTTACAATATTAAAATAATTTTATACTAAAACTAATGAACTTTAAGGATATTTTATAATTTAAAGCATACAAATAATATTAAACATTAATTATTTTATAATTAGAACACAGGGACCCGGGACAACTCCATTGAGGGTGAAAAAGGATATGGGAGATGTTTCTAGTGAACTGGGCAAAGTGGGTAAAAGGTTGCACTTCTTGGATGAAACGTCCAGAACTGTATTGCTCTCGGCGAGTTAGGATCTAATAAAACCAGTTCAAGATTTATGACAAGCATAAAATGCATTACAGAGATAATAACGTTAAAGGGAGAAAAATTTGAAATTTTTTCAGAAATACTTTAAAAAAAGGGGGAACAAAAATTCAATCACAAAAGAAAAAGTTCGTTATATAGAAAATGCACTTCGCTATAGAGAGGTTATTTACGAAGAAAATCGTGAAATGTTCAAAAGGTTGCAGAAAAGAGTTTGCAATATAGAGGTTCGACTATATTATTATATCCATTGGTACACTAAGATACCCTTTCTTTAAGGCATACCAAAAATAAGTAAAATAAAAAAAAAAAAAATTAAGTCTCAATTCCTTTTTAGATCAACAAAGAAAAATTTTGTTTTAGCTACTTTTTATGAAATAGTTACAATTAATATAAATTTGTATCTACATATGACACAATCAACATTAAGTGGTCATTAATTTTTATTAATCATTAAAGTATCGTATTGTCATCCAAAACAATCGTGCATATAAAAACCTTGTTTTTAACTACGTCGCTAAAAATGAAACCAAATTAATTATAATTAAATTATCATATTTTTATCCAAAACAGTATTGTGTAGAAAATTTCAGCTCAATCGAGCGCTTTAAAATACGAGAAAAAAAACCTTTTCTTGTTTTGACGCAAGTCGCCAAAATGGTTGCTAAGTCGCCAAAAATGTCAATGTGGCTGCATTTGTAATTCTTTGAATAATTAGTTGTAGTCAATTAATTTTTCTTAATTATAATTAAATTACTGTATTGTCATCCAAAATAATCATGTATATAAAATTTGAGCTCAATGGAGTGCTTTAAAATGTATTTATTATCGATTGAAAATTCCACGTTGATAAATAAATAAATATATAGGGTGTGTGAGTTAATAGTAGGAATTGAAAAAAAAAATAATAAAATAAAATAATATCTACTTCCATTATTATGTTAGAGAGCGTAGTGAACAGGCTGCGTACGCCAAGTCGTATGTTTGAATACAAATTTCCCAATCGAATCCATCGTCATGAAAAATGGGTTTTGCTACATGTTAGTTTCCGAATAACATGTTGAAGTTAGTGAATGAGTGAGAGTTTATGAACATCGCACTATAAGGCAACATGAGGGCTATTGGCGATGAACTTCGTCATTTTAAACCAGGGTCAAGTGACGAAGACGTATCCCGAGCTCTAGAACCCTACTCTCCTAACGTTCACGCTAACGTGCGACTCTTTAAGTGGCATCAGGATTCGAACTCAAGAAATGTCGGCCAGGACTTTGTGACCATGTCAACTAAGTTACTACTGCAAGTGAAATTTCTGGTTTAGTGTCGTCATTATCATTTTGCTGAGTGGGTGAAGTAACAGTCGGACCTCTATGTAACGAAATCGCTAAATCCCGGAAGAAAGTTCTTTATGTGCAAAATTCGTTACATAAAGGTTCATCTTTTAATATACTTTATAAACCACATAAAACAAATTTTTTAAAATTATAAACACTATATATTATAAAAAGAAATTTTCACACTTTTTTTTTTAAAAATTAAAGTATGTTTATTTTATATATCTTACCCATCAAAAAAAAAAAAGAAATAAAACTCAAAAAAAGAAAAAAAATTTGGAAAAAAATTCACTGTATTTTCAATATTAAGAAAATAATTTTATACTAAAATTAATGAATTTTAAGGACATTTTATGATTTAAAGTATACAAGTAATATTAAACATGCATTATTTTATAAGTAGAGCACGGGACAACTCCACTGGGGTGAAAGAGGATATCGAAGATGTTTCTAGTGAACTGGGCAATTGGAGTTAAAGGTTGAACTTTTTGGACGAAACGTCCAGAACTCTATTGCTCTCAGCGAGTTAGAATCTAATAAAACCAGTTAAAGATTCATGACCATCATAAACAGTGTTAAAGCGAGAGAATACCTTGACATTTTTTTCAGAAATACTTTAAAAAAAAGGGAGAACAAAAATTGAATCACAAAAGAAAAAGTTCGTTACATAGAAAATGCACTTCGCTATAGAGAGGTTATTTTACGAAGAAAATCATGAAATGTTCAAGGTTCCAGGAAAAAGTTCGCCATATAGGAGAATTCCTAATATAGAGGTTCGTGATATAGAGGTTCGACTGTATTTTATTGGCGCAAGTACAATATTTATCAAAAATGCGTCTCACACTCATTAATTATCTAGTTAGCAATTTCATCATACAACTATATGTAATAAATTAATATTGGTGATCAAACAACATCAAGTGAATAAAGTGTTAAGTAATGCTTGAGACAAGGAGTGTGACGTCTCTCGCGTTCTTCTTCTAACATAACTCCTAAGTTCTTTGACGGCCACGATTAATGGCAAAACTTTTCCAACCCAATACCAAGAAGAGAAACGGATCGAATATGCAAAAGAGATATACTTTTAAAAGGATAGAAAGTTTGGTGAGATATCACGGCAAACCTAGAATAACTTAGTGCGGAAATTTTTGGAATAAAGGTTAGACGTCCTACAGCTTTGGAAGAAGGATACGCTTATTGCCTTTAAATTTATAATAAGGTTTAAAGAAAGCCTGATTTTCTATCAAAAAATTAACGTAATAGGAATTTCTTCAACCGGAAGGGAAAGGGGAAATTATAAAAGGTAATTTTTTTGTATGGGAAGTTAGATTAAAGTTAAATAAATATAATTAAGATAAGGTTTCTAAGGGTCTGACTTGAATAAAAGGGTTTTAAATTTTTGGGGGCTTATTCTCACTTTAAGAAAGTTGTTTTTTAAATTAAGTAATTTAAGTTATTCTTAAAAAAAGGGAAAAATTTAATTTCCATCATTTGATAATCCCACCCTCACGCAATCACCCAGACATAGTCATCACAGGATGGCTATGTCACAGGAGTAGCGCCGGAAAATAAGGAAAAATGTTAGAGTATCCCGGAGGCATGTTATCCATGTTTATCAAAGAGGGTAAATTACTTTAGAAAGAAGATATAGCGATCGAATGACTCCTATTGGAGAGATTCCACTATTAACTTAAATTGTAAACCCAAAAAAGGGAACCTTTTTCATTTGAGGGGCTTAAATTGAAATTATGACTTGTTTTCTGGTGGGATATTTATTCAAAATTTATGAAACTCATTCCATAAATATTATTTTTACTTTCGTATTTACACGTTCTCTCTCTACTGACCAATCATAAACAACATTTTAGAGCCAAAATATAGCGGGAGAAGTCTGTAAACATCGTTAAATATGTATTTAGATTCTACAAGAGAGATACTACCTCATTAACTATTAAAGAGATGTATCCAAACAATCAACACAATGAATTTTTTCCCCTCGTACACTCCTATTCCGAGAAGAGAATAAACACAGAAAAAAAATGCTTTTGATAAAGCACTTAAAATAATCCACAGCCTTAAGAAATAAATGTTTATTTTCAGTATTCATTTTCCGTTTTTAAGAAGTCCGCATTTGAACATTTGATGGAAATTTAAATACAGTTTTCTAACATGTTTACTAGATTCAAACAATTTTTAATGTATATTTTCAGTTTACAAAAGTTTTTAAATCGAAAATTATTTTGAAGGAGAAATAACGCATAAAAAGCAGTAGAAATTATTTGCAGGGGTTTCATCTATTTTTAAGTTTATTATTTGTATTTAATATACTTTCCCAAGGCATATTTCCTTTAAGTAGCGCAATAAAATTTTATACCACTATGTCAACTATATTTTTTTCTTCTGAATATCACTGCTCGTTAAATCCCCCTTAATGGGCTACCTTTTTTCGAAAGTTTTCAAATAAATATTTTTTCAAACCTTAAAAGTACCTTAAAAAATTATTGTTTAAAAAAAACTATAAAAAACACGCTTTTATGGTAAATCGAACTAAAAAGTAAAAAAAAATAATTCTTAATATATGAATAAAATGATTAACAAGAAAATTAATGTCATTGGGGTAAAAGCGTGAGGTACTCTTTTTATCAATTGTTATAATTTCTTACTAGTTCTTTTCAAAAATGCAGAGTTAGCATAAAAATATAGTTCAAAGCACCCCGATCGATTAGTTCGATTTACAATAAAAAAGCCGGCATTTTTAGTCTTTTAAATTATCATTTATTGATTGATGAATTAACCTTAAATGTGTCATTTTTTTTAGAATCGGGAATACCCATGGGCATCCTATCAGTGCGTCGATACGGCATGGTATGCAAATTGTAGGATCAGCCAACTGAAAGAAATCCGGAAGAACTAAGTTTCAAATATTTCATGCAAAAGAAGGTGTCAAGTCAATGATACTTTTCACTAAAAAGAGCTTAATATTCTATCTGAAACTTGCATCCGTATAAGACCAAAAAATACACTTTTTTTAATCGAAAGTTTTTGGGAAATTATTTAATCTGGTGGCCTCTGAATGAATTCTCAGCTGTTTTGGTAAAATGAAGCAATGTATGATGTTTGATTCCACGGATCAGACAAGTTTATATTATGGTAAGAAATGGCTGACGCGAACTTTTCGCTTTTTATAGGATTGTAACAATCTTTTTGTCAAAAACTGGGAAAAGGGGTCCCGGGAAATTGTCCCAAATCGGAAATGGAATATGGAATTAGTCCCAAATCTTGAAATGTTATATGCAATTTGTCGCAAATCTGAAAAAGATATAAAAAAGGGTTGCAAAACTCAAAATCCTTATTCCACTATCCCATCAGGGGCAATAAAACAAATAATAAAGGTATTTTTCTTTGGGCCTTTATAAGTATGCAGAATTTTGAATTAATTTGATCTTTTAAAGTGAGTAAAAATCGAGTTCAAAGATTCCGTTACATACAAATGAAGCTTATAAAAGCGTGTTAAAACAGCAAAGATGTAAACTAAATTATTATCTATTTACATTTTAGGTATCTCATCAAGTTGATAAGTTTAGATCATAATTCCAGGTAGATATCCAATTAGCTTTAAAAAAATTTGAAATTTTCCTATTGTTGTTAGTTTCAAAACTTATTCCCCTTTTAAA
>BMAV01006050.1:0-120199 GCA_019973955.1 Trichonephila inaurata madagascariensis
AATTTTCGTTTAAGTTTAAAAAAATGGTCACAAAGATCCGCATAATTTTAATAAATTTCGGTACCACTGGGACATCCCAAAAAAATTTGGACCCCTCTTGAGTTACGGGGCGGTTTCATCTCTAGTATAGCTCTAACCTTTGTCTCATCTGTTTTAATTCCTTCTTTACTAATAATTAATCCTAAATATTTCAATTCATCGCACCCGAATTTGCATTTTTCTTTATTTAATGTCAATCCTGCCTCTTGTAACAACGAAAAAACTTCCCTTAAATGTTCAACATGGTGAGTGAATGATGGAGATGAGATAATCACATCGTCCATATACACTTTCACAAATTTCCCTATCACCGGTTTTAGGATTATGTCAATTGCCTTTTGAAAATTGGGAGCTGCTCCTGATAAACCGAATGGCATCCGTTTGAAAGCATAAGTGCCACTTTTTACTACAAATGCGGTCTTAACAATATCACTGGGGTTTACTGCCATTTGAAAGTACCCACTTCTTAGATCAAGAGATGACATTATTGTTGTATATGGGATGTTCGTTAATAAATCATCTATTAACGGTAAAGGGTATCGCGGATACTTTGTGATCGAATTTAATTTTCTATAGTCTGTGACATAGCCATCCTGTGATGACTATGACGTTCCGGATCCGCGTAAGCTAGAGGTGTGGGATTATCAAAATGATGAGACATAGTAGTTCTTAATACAACTTTTATTAAGAATAACTTATATTACTTAATTCTAATTTGACAACTTTATTTAAAGTGAGAGTTAACACCCAATTAAACCCTGTATTTAAGTCAGATCACGCAACTAGATCCTTTATCTTAATTATAATAAATAAACCGATTAATCTAACTACCTATATCAAATATTACCTTTTGCAGATCTCCTTCCTTCACCTATAGGGAGATATCTATAAATTCACTTTATATACGACTATTCCAACTTCTTTATATTGGTTTTCTATTCCTTCCAAAGCTATCGGACTGCTAACTCTTGATCTGAAAGATTCCACACTAAGCTATCTCTAAACTTGCCGCGCTATATCTTATCATCAAAGCTTCTATCCTTTTAAAGTATATCTCATTTACATATTTGATCCGTTTCTCTTCTTGGTATTGGGTTGGAAAGGTTTTGCCATTAATCGTGGCCGTCAAAGAACATAGGAGTTATGTTAGCAGAAGGACGCGAGAGACGTCACAACCCCCTCCAAGAAGAAAAACGTGATTTACTTAAGGGTTCTCAATGCCCTTAATAAATTACGTGTCTAAATCTCTATTTCTAAATTTCTTCGCTTTCTGAGTTTTATTTAAATTTAATCTTAAATCCTCATTTTAACTTTTATAATTTCCAATATTTATCTTGACTTTAATTTTCATTACTCATCTTAGAATTAAATTTAATATTCAATTTAAATTTAAACTCGTGACAATAAATTTTACTCCAATAACTAGGCCAACATTAATAATTACTGTTTAATTTATGCCCACTCTCACTTTTAACATCCAATTACTTAAAATAACTATACACTTAAATTTTCTAAAAAAAATTTTTTCTGGGTGCGCAGACCCAAACTTTGCATCTTTATCATCACTGCATATGGAGCTGGATTTTCCGCTCCATTTTTTCTTGAAGTTACTTATCATAATTTTCAGGGTCTGTCTCCCTGAAATGAAAACTTTCTGAGTCACTGTTTCCAATCTATGTTTACATAATATCAATCAATTTCACAATTTTTATTCATTATATATTATTTGTATATCACAATAAATTTTCATCTCCATCCCCACATCTGGTTCCAAAAAACTCCCAATGAGCGCAGCGCCGTTATTATTATTGTTAGTGCCCTGACTACGCCGCGTTTCCCTGAACCAGATGCCTCATAATACGTAACAATACAACAACATATATATATATATACACATATTATACAATTACAAACATTTTTCAATAAACTATTATAACAAATAACCAAAGGAATTTTCGCATCTCACGAAGTCATACATCGAAGCAAACAAATGTGCGATTACAAATGTTTTCTCCAGAAAAATTTTTAACAAGTCAAAAGTTCCAAAATTAAATAAACACTCATTGTAGTGTTTGACTTGGCTTATAACTTTTAAGCACCGCCCGAGACTTCCTTCTTTGCAATAATTCTTCCGACCACTTGTTGGAAGATCATAAAAAATGAAACAATACAACCTGATTTTTATATCTGTTCTCCAACCATAACATCCAACGATGAGGTGCTACCACTCTTCTTTCCTCGGTTGTACTGGAATTTCTTGTTTTGCTTGTTGTAGGGCTTGTAATCTCCTTGTCGTCCCTTCCTTGACTTCCATGTTGTCTCCTTGGCTGGTCGGGGTTCTTTTTCTGTTCTCCGTCGTGGCCTTAGATTATATTTCTTTTCATATGGAACTTCAGTTGATTCTCTTCTGCTTTTCTTTCTATCTCTAGAAATAGTACTGGATGAAAAAGTTCTTTTCTTACTATTATTGGTTCCCTTTCTCTGCCACTTTCTTTGTGGTCCACTTGCCCCTGACACACCTGATCTTTTAATACCCCTATTATTCCTTATCCTTTTGCTTTTATTTTCATTCCCAAATGAACTAGGAAGCGATCTGACCAGTGATTTGTTTTATGGGTCCTCTCTGTATTTTTTATATTGATTTGATTGGTTAACAATCCCTTTTGCCTCTAACTTACGTTTCACCGCAGATTTTTCTTTCCCATATTGTGACTCATTTAATCTTTGATGTACTTTTTCCGAAGTACGAGTTTCCTGACTTGATCTTATACTATTTGGGATACCTGTTCCTAATTCGACCTCGTCACATTTCCTATGACGATATATTCTTATTTGATCTACGTTAACTGTTAATCTTTTTCCTGATTTCCATATTACAATATTATTGTTGTTTTTAACTTCTATTACTCTATAAGGTCCCTCAAATTTTTGTTTAAATTTAGCACATACTTTGTTGGCTGCTGAACTTACAGGGTGTGTTTCTAATAAGACCCAATCATTTACCTTTATTTTTATGTCTTTTCTACGTCTATTATAATATTTTTCCCACCTTTCCTGTTTAATTTTCGTACTTAGTCTAGCTTCCTTAAAGCTTTTTTCAATATTTTGAATTTTGAATTTTGAACTTTCCGAGATCATAACTAGTTTTTGAAATGGTGTAATCAATTTTCGACCCTAAAAATAATTCAGCAGGTGTTTTTCCCGTTGTTTCATTAACCCCCGAGAATAGCGTAAGCAAACTCACGTAAGAAAATTTATCCCAAGTATCGTGTTGATCATTAACATAATTTGCAATCATTTGCACTATATCTCAATTAACCCCTTTTTAGTCCTATTTGCTTGTGGTCGATATGCAACAGTCTTCACATGCCTTATGCCTAATCTTTCACTTAAGTGCTCAAAATCTCGGATATAAATTGGGGACCATTATCACTTATTAATTTTATTGGGAGCCCATAAGGGATATAAAGCATAAAAAAAAAATGTCCGCTTTTATAGAGATGGGGCCCTTTTTTTGAGGTATAATTTCGTTTTTGCTGAAATGATGGGTTATTACAAAAATATAGGGTTACGTCTTTTTCTCAAAAGGGATACGGGCCAAAAAATCTAACGTCACTATTTCATTCGGAAAGATAAAATTTGGGGATTTAACGACCAGCTGGTAACGTTTTTTTATAGTTAAACTTGGCACATATGGCTGAGAGACATATTGATCAATGAATTTTCTCATGTACGGGGAAATAAAAACGCCCCGAATTTTATGATACTTTTTAAATCTCCCCTAATGTCCAAAAATTGGTTTGTCGAAATTCCTATTTTTTTCCCTTTAAAAGATTTTGGAAATGTATACACGCATTTCACCAATACGTTGTTTTTTCGCATAAAATAACAACCTTCAATTAAACGGAAATCGGGGCCAATTTCACATATCGTTGCTTTAAACCCGAGTTATTTTCCCGGGTTTTTTTAAATATTATAGATATGACCTAATTTGGGTATTTTTCTGTTCTGTTATTAATTGTTCGTGAAGTAAGTACCAAACCCTTTGATTATGGCACAATTAATTTTATCACCAATTATACTTTTCCCATGCTTTTGGAAAACATTAGCCACCATATTTGACTTATTTCTGACCCATTAACGTAAACCCCCTTTATTTACCTTATTATTTTCAACCAGCGAATTTTAAATTTTTCAACGTTTTTGATCAAAATCTAATACGATTCTTGCCCCCTTAGTCGATACCAGAATACATGGGTATTCAAATTTTTCAACACATGAAATGACCAACTTTCAATTGTCTGATCCAATATTAAACTACAACCCCTGTTTTTTGGCATTTCGCCCCCCTTTTGTTATTACCTGCTCGCGTTTTTTTAATTTGCTTATAAAAAAAAATATTTTCTATATATTTTCCCGATAAAAATGATTTATCTGCCCCGGTGCCCCATAGCGCTTTCAAAAATGTGTTATTTAATAAAATGGGAAGGGGGGGGGAAGTTCTACGGGTGATAAAAATTCGGAGAAAGCCTAATTGTCTCTTGTTGACACCCCTTGAGGTTGATTTTTAAACCCTTTTACAATATTTAACGTCCCTTGCATCCTTCGCCTCGACTAAATTTTCACCAAACCCCCTATTTCAGGTCCCCTATTAAAATTATTATTTCGCCATTTCGAAATGAGTAACCCTGTTGTTTTAATTCGATCATTATTCTGAAACCTATTCCTCCGAACCCCCCATTACTTTGGGGGGCTATTCTGTAAAAAAACATTTCTACTGTTATTTGGTCAGTCCTTTTCGAATTCTTCCAGTTTCTCCCTTAGATCAAAATTAGGCATCCGAGGGATTTTGACCTCGTCTTTCTATATTATCGTTCTGATAACCCCCTTTTAATTTGAAGAATATCTCTTCGAATTTAGCAAAACTTCCAAAAGTTGTACGTGTTCTGGGATTGCGCACTTCCCATAACGACTGTGGTTCGAGTCGAACTAAAATATGATCCACTAACCTCTTGGGACATTCCTAATTCTAAATTTCCCCTATTTTTTTTATCTATAAACGAAACAGTAGGATCCTGATTTCTTCCCTGCTGGGACGCGAGAATTGGACTGTAGTTCTTTCTTATTTTTGACCGCGTGAAAAGCCTTCTCAATTCAGTTTTTAGCTGCGCAAAATCCGTGGTGTATTTTGCACTAACAAGATCCAAATATCGAATACCAATCTTGAGCCCCCCTTCCCCGGATGATTTTTAAATAAAACGACAGATTACTTGGGGGTTTCAAGTAACTGTATGTTATTCTCAATAGATTGATAAACTCTGCAAGTTCTCTGACCCTGAAAAGTAAATTTTAGGTAAAAGTTGTATCCACCTGCATTACCTAACCCAGTTTTACACGTTCGGGGGAGGGCATAGCCATCCTGTGATGACTATGACGTTCCGGGTCCCGTAAGCTAGAGGTGTGGGGTTATCAAAATGATGGAAAATAGTAAAATTCCCAAAAAACTTTTATTAAGAATAAATTATATTTCTTAATTTAATTTGACAACTTTATTTTTAAAGGGAGTTAACACCCCAATTTAAAACCCCGTATTTAAGTCAGATCACGCAACTAGATCCTTTATCTTAATTATAAAATAAACCGATTAATCTAACTACCTATATCAAATATTACCTTTTTGATCTCCTTCCTTCACCTATAGGGGGAAAATTTTATAAATTCACTTTATATACGACTATTCCCAAACCTTTATTTGGTTTTTTATTCCTTCCAAAACTATCGGACTGCTAATCTTTATCTGAAAGATTCCACATAAGCTATCTCTAAACTTGCGCGCTATATCTTATCATCAAAGCTTTATCCTTTAAATATATCTATTTACATATTTGATCCGTTTTCTTTTTGGTATTGGGGGGGGTTTTGCCATTAATCGTGGCCGTCAAAGAACATAGGGAGGTTTGCAGAAGGACGCGAGAGACGTCCAAGTCTACTTCAAATCTATAGCTTCCGATTATCCGGGGTAAATTATTTTTTCTTGCATAACACAACAGGTGACGCGGGGGTTGAATTGGAACAATCGTTTCCTCTTTAACATTTTTGTATGTGAAAATCAATTTTGCTTTTTTTGTCCCGGGCATACCTATATGGCCTTGAAGTACTTGGGTTATCTCCCCTGTCAATTTATGGTATAAAAAAATGGTAAGACCTGGTTTGTTGAAAATAACCCTTTTAAAACTACTAAACAAATTTTGTAGTTTTTTTTCTACCCCCCTTTTTTCTTAGATAAATCTATCCAACCTTTTCCTCTTTAATTGGGTTAACCATTATTTATTTGAGAATCTAATTTTAACGATTTTGATCAAAATCTAATACTATCTTTTACCCATTATAAAATCAATACCGAGAATACATGGGTATTCTAAACCGTCAACACTGAATGACCAATTTCTTTCAATTGTCTGATGGAAATTCAACTACGATCCCCATGTTTTGGGTTTTGCCCCCCTGTGCTGTTTTACCCCCCGGATTTTTAATTTGCTTAAAAAAAAAAATATTTTCTATAATTCTTCCTTTTAAAAAATGATTTATCTGCCCCGGTGTCCCATAGCGTTTTTAAAAAATGTGTTATTTAATAAAAAAAACGGGGGAAGTTCTAGGGTGATATAATATCGGAAAAATTTTTAAATTGTTTCTTTTTGTCGATACTTTTGGGTTGATCTTAATTTTTACAATATTTAATCGCCCCCTTTGCATCCTATTCCTCGACTAAAATTTTTCCCTGAACCCCTATTTCTACGGTCCCTCTATTAAAATTTCTTTTTCCTATTTCGAAATGAGTAACCTCTGTTGTTGAATCTCTGATCACTTTTTTTGAAATCTTTTCCCTCCGAACCCTATTACTTTGCCCTATTCTCATAAAATTATTTCTACTGTTTTTTGGGCCACGTCCTATTTCGAATTCCTCCAGTTTCTACCATTAGCATAAAAATTGGACCCCACCCCATTTTGACCTCGTTTTTCTATATTTCTTTCCCCAAAAACCCCTTTTTTTTAATTTGCAAATTCTTTTTCCTTTAGCCAAGACTTCCAAAAGGAGTTTCTGTGGATTCGCCTACAAATTCCTGGATTTGTGGTTCGAGTCGAACCAAAAAAGATCCACCAACTCTGCCTGGGACATTCCTAATTCTAAACTTCTCTGATTTTAATAATTATAAACGAAATCAGTGGGTTCCTGATTTCTTCCTTGCGGGGGGCATAAATTTTATTGTAGTTCTTCTTTTTTTGACCGCGGAAAAGTTCCCAAATTAGCCCTTTGGGTGCGCAAAATGTGGCTGTATTTTGCACCCAAAACCGATCCCAAAAATCGAGTACCAATCTTGAGCCCTTCCCCAAATACTTTTAATAAACAAGACGATTACTTGGGATTTCAAGTAACTGATGTTGTTCTCATTGTTTCGATAAACTCTGAATGTTTCGACCCTGAAAAAAACATTTCAGGTAGTAAAGTTATATCCACCTGCATTACCTAACCCAGAATTATACACGTTCAGGTCATTGCGACATAGCCATGCTGTGATGACTATGTCTATCCGGATCCGCGTAAGCTAGAGGTGTGGATTATCAAAATGATGAGACATATTGGATTCTAATACAACTTTTATTAAGAATAACTTATATTACTTAATTCTAATTGACAACTTTCTTAAAGTGAGAGTTAACACCCAATTAAACCTTATATTCAAGTCAGATCGCGTAACTAGATCATTTATCTTAATTATAATAAATTGATTGATTTATCTAACTTCCTATACAAAATATTACCTTTAGCAGAGTCTCCTTCCTTCAACGATTCAGTAATACCTATAATGTAACTTTATATGTGAAGATTCCAACTTCTTTATAATGAACGTATCTTTCTTCCAAAGCTATAGGACATCTAACTCCTGATCCGAATGATTCCACACTAAGTTATCTCTAAACTTGCCGCTCCTTATCATCAAAGCTTCTATCCTTTTAAAGTATATCTCATTTACCTATTCTATTCGTTTGTCTTCTTGGTATTGGGTTGGAAAGGTTTTGCCATTAATCGTGGCCGTCAAAGAACATAGGAGTTATGTTAGCAGAAGGACGCGAGAGACGTCACACATTTAAGTGAAAGATTAGGCATAAGGCATGTGAAGACTGTTGCATATAGACCACAAACAAATAGGACAGAAAGAGTAAATGGAGATATAGTGCAAATGATTGCACAAATTATGTTAATGATCAACACGATACTTGGGACCAATTCTTACGTGAGTTTGCTTACGCTATTCGTACGGCAGTGAATGAAACGACGGGAAAAACCCCTGCGGAATTATTTTTGGTTCGAAAGTTGATTACCCCATTTCAAAAATTAATCATGGTTTCGGACGAAACTGAGTTTGCAGTAGGAGATATTAAAAAAGTGTTTGATGAAGCTAGACGAAACACAAAAACTAAACATGAAAATGGGAGAAATATTATAATAGACGCAGGCGTGATGTACAAATTAAGGTGAATGACTGGGTCTCGTTAGAAACACACCCTTTAAGTTCAGCAACAAAAAAAAATTGTTGCCAAGTTTAAACAAAAATTTGAAGGTCCGTATAGGGTGTTAGAAGTAAGAAAGCATAATGTGATCACATATGGAGGTCAAGAAAAAGGTTAACGGTCAATGTTGATCAAGTGAATATATGAAAGGAAATAGACGAGATTGAAATAGGAACAGGTAGCTCGGATGCAAGTTCACTTCGGAAACGAGATTTGGGGAAAGCGAAAGAAAATCAAATGATGAAATTGGTAGGAAGACGGGCTGAGATGTAAAGCGGAGTTAGAGGAAAAAAAAAATCTTGAAAACCAAAAAAAAAGGGGGGATAAGGGACCACTTATCAGATCACTCCCTAGCTTTTTTTAAAGAAAAAACAAAGTTTAAAAAAAAACGCCTGAAAGATTGGATATAAACGACGCATGGATTTTGGCCCAAATGTAAAAAAGAAAGGAGAAACGCGTAGACCATAAAAAAAAAAAAACCTTGTCACGATAACAAAATTTATAAAGAGGAAGAGGAACGAAAGGAAGGAGCAGTAGTTCAAAAAAGAAAAGGTTTAACCCAGACCACGAAAAAGATGATGAGGAGTCCCGACCAACCAATAAAGGGAAGCCCGACGCCAGGGAAAAGCCGAGGGAAAAAACCCCCACCCTACATCAGGACAAAAAACCCCAAAACAAAAAAAAACCCTCAAAGAGCGGCCCCAAAAAATGAGAAGAGGAGCAAAGACTAATAGACCCCTTTTCCTTGGGGGTTCTAGGGGGAGCCTTCCCTAAAAATAGGTTGTATCGTTTAATTTTTTATTCTTTCCAACAAGTGGTCAGGAAGAATTATTGCAAGAAGAGTCTCGGGCGGTATTTAAAAATTATAATCAAGCAAGTTGACACTACAATGAGTATATTATTTTTGAACTTTTGACTTGTAAAAATTTTTTCTCAATTGATGGAGAAAACAATTGTAATTATGCATTTGTTTACTTCGATGTATGACTTCGCTGAGATGCGACAATTCCTTTGGTTATTTGTTTTAATGATTTATTGAAAAATGTTTGTAATTGTATAGTGTGTATATATATATTGTTGTATTATTTCATATTAATGTACATCAGGTTCAGGGAAACGCGGCGTAGACAGATTACTAACAATAACATTAAAGGCGCAGCGCGACTGATGGGAAGTTTTTCGGAAGAACCAGATGAGGTGTATATATGAAAATTAGTTGTAATTTAAAAGTGATATATAATGTATAAAAATTGTGAAATATACTGGTATTATATGAATATAGATTTTGCCAAGTAACTTAAAGAGTTTTTATTTCAGGGTGACAGACCCTGAATTCCAATTTGAAAACCAAGTCTCAAAATTTTTTGTAATGGATGGAAAAGCAATGGAAGATAAAGAAGATTGTTATAGTAGTTTAAGTAACATTAAGTAGTAACTAAGTAGAGTTAAGTTAGTTAAGGGGCCTGCTGAACTCGTTTTTCCATCCAAGTCAAGGATGGTTTTTTCCCGATCACCCTGCTCAGATGAGGTGGACCCACATATGTAAAGTGAGAATCTACCATGATTAAAATACATAACTGTTAATGTTGGTCCTGATGAAATTGAGAGTAAAATTTGTATTGTGGCTGTCACGAGGGGGTTAAAATTAAGGAGGAATATTAAAAATTTATTTTAAGATGGGCAATGAAAATTAAAAGTTTAAGTTGAATATTGTGAAAATTAATAAATTTAAACTCTGAGGATTCAAGGTTAAAAGAATTTAAATAAAACTTGGAAAGTGAGAAAATTAAATAAAATTTAGGCGCATGTTCCTTGGGGCCATTAAGACCCTCGAATAAATCACGTTTTGCTTCTTAAGGAAGTTGTGACGGGCTCACGCGTCTTTTCTTAACACTTAACCTCTGGGTTCTTTGGTGGCCAAGATTAATGGCAACACTTTTTCCAACAAAACCCAAGAAGCGAAATATGAACAAGAAATGCAAATAAGATAGCTTTTAAAAGAACAGAAGTTTCAGTAAGCAGAATGGCAATTTGGGGAAAGTTATGTTTGAAGAATCTAGCGATGAATCTTGACAGCCACTCGAAAAATACCTGGAAAGTAAACCAGTAATACAAGAACATACCATTGCACGCGCGCCAGACGTCTCCATATAAATCAAATCTTAGTTGGATTAAGGTAGGACTGATTATTTGATATTAGTACTTATAATATTATTAGAAGTGAGAGTAGGCGGATTGAATAATTATTTAGAGAAAGTGGTCTAAGTTACGCATTTCGGTTTAACTACCTTTGTGTGTGTTTGTTCATTCTAGATTCTCGCTATTTAAATTTATCTAAATTGTTAGACATTTAAGTTTTATTCTTAATAAAGTCATATTAAGAATTAAAAATGTCTGTTACTTTTGAAAACCCTACATCTCTAGTTCACGCTGACAATCAAAGATACGGTCACCAAAGGGGGACTTTATCACAAGATACACTGCTGGCCACCGTAAATGAAACACCCTGAAGTTAACATGCACATAACATGAAATTTACAACATGCATTAGCGGAGGTGAGACATGCAAATGATTAGAATTGCAGCGCAGACACATCACGCGCACCTGTGACGCCACCTCAAAGCGCTATTTAAGGCTTGGAGATTTCAACGATTTCAAGTTCGGCAATTGTGTTTTTCTTGTGGTTTTTTCAAAAAACGATCAGTTATGTCTCGTAGAAAACAGCGATCAGCTTTTGATCAAGTATTCGAGTTCGACAGAGGAAGGATAATGGCCTACCGAGATAGTGGATTATCTTTCAGGGAAACCGGTAGTCGTGTTAGACGAAACCAAACAACTGTAATGCGGATATGTGACCATTGGATGCAGGAGGGTACGACGGACCGTTGTGGTCAATCGCATCCACCTCAGTGCACCACTTCACGTGAGGACAGGCAAATTGTGCGCATGGCAGTGACGGATCACTCAGTCACATCACGAACCATAGCACAGCACATAGAGTCTGTAACGCATCATTCAGTGTCTGCGCGTACCATTCGACGCCGTTTAGAGCAGAGTGGTCTGTCCGCAACACGTCCATTGCTTTGTCTACCCTTGACGCAGAACCCCAGACGTCTCCGCCGCTAATGGTGCGATGAAAGAAGGATGTGTGTGGCAGAATGGAATGAAGTTGTCATTACTGACGAGTCACGCACCTGTCTGCAAGTGGTCTGGAGACACCGTGGAGAGAGGATGCTGAACAGCTGCGTTATGTACCGCCACACTGGTCCTGCACCGTGTATTATGGTATGGGGCGGTATTGGATATCACTCTCGCACTCTTCTAGTACGCATTGCCGGTACTTTAAAAAGCCAGCGCTACATCTCCGAGTTGTTGGAGCCAGTTGTCCTTCCTCACCTTCAGGGCTTGGTCACAGCCATATTTCAACAGGATAATGCGCGACCACATGTGGCACGCATTGTCAAAAGGTTCTTCGTCAATCACCAGATTGAATTGCTTCCCTGGCCGGCTTGCTCTCCGGATCTTTCGCCGATAGAATACATGTGGTCCATGGTTGCTCAACGATTGACCCAGATTACACCTCCAGCTGCCATACCAGATCAACTTTGGCAACGTGCGGAAGCTGCTTGGTCTGCTGTACCCCAAGAACACATCCAAAGTCTCTTTGAATCAATGCCGAGGCGTGTGGCAGCGGTGATCTCTAACAATGGCGGCTGCTCTGGCTACTGATTCTGGCAGGAACCACACTTCACCATAAGTCTATAAATTTAATCATTTGATACTTGGTCAACATGTTATCTACAAAATAAATTTTGTTGTGCTATCTCTTGTCTTTCTTGGTGTTGCATTTACGGTGGCCACAGCAGTGTAGATACATACATGAATAGATACGTTTGTTTACCTTTGGATATTAATAGTGTAGATGAAATATATTTTGAGTTCTACAAAGAAATTTTTTAATAGTTGAATATTCAGAATCATGTATCAAATTGAAATTCATTAATTATACCTCTGACATTGCAATATTAAGTAGAGCTTTGCAGGGACTTGTTTTTATTTAACTACTAGCTTATCCCTCCGCGCGTGCATATGACTCAATCTGGTTAAAAAGAAAGAAAAGAGAAATCACACATTTCTAGTATGTTTAAATATTTGTATTTAAAGTATAATTTTTTACTAAAAAAATGTATAAATATACATACACAAACATTCCTTAACTGCTTTCGTAAGAAATTTGTTAACCAAACACTTGAAGTTATTACGGTTTATTTTTATTCTTATGTTATGAACCTAAAATTATTTGCGTTGTCTCCATAGTGAAGATCTCAAGTTTGAAGATAAATTTTAAATGTCTCTACTCTGGATTCCTTAAGGGCAAAGGGTTAATCTTACAATGCTTATGGGTATCTCCGTTAAATCAGAGGTGTGTTTACAAATACACATTTCTCCAAACAATGCCATTTGGAAACATGAGTCGTCAAGCAAAGTTTTTAATGGCTGTGATGGTTCTCCAAGCTGAGGCAGTTTAATTTTTCCTGGGGCACAAAACATTCTTTTTGTTTCTCCCTTAAATTTCAGAGCCTTGTAATAAGGATACACTTGAGTCATTGTGCTGATGTTAACGTGCCGGCTCAACATATAATCTTCTGCTGGGTTGTACCTGAAAGCAAGAAGACTGTTATCGTGTGATTGCTCATCACGAAGTCGTGTTTGACTCTGATATGCTGATTCTCGTTGACATCTTTCAGCCATTCGTAGCCTACTTCGCTGAGAACAGAGCAGATCTGATGTTGCAAAGCCCGAATGCTATGCACGCAACCGTGCATTCTCAAGTCAGGCTGCATGTTGCCCTACTGCGTCCTAGTGTTATTGCTTGTCTATTTTGCTCGTTTACTGATACCCGCTCTTCCTTAGTTTGACGAGCAATTACTCGTTGCACTACTTTTGCCTTGTTCTGTAGGGCATTATTTTTAAGTGTTGAAGCCATTTGACAGTACTTAAAACAAAGAAAGAAAAAGTTAAACAAAAACATAAAATTTCAAAACATTAAAAAAATAAATAAAAATCAGGAACAAAAAGCAAAAAAAAAAGATAGAAAGAAAAATATTCTAATGAAATATTTAACTTCAAACGTATATCAATCGACACAGCTCAATTCCAACTGAATGAGAAATAGAACATTTCCTTCCACTCAAACAAATTACTCTGAAGAAGTCAATTTTACTATATAATTTAAAGGGAATTCAAGAAATGAAAGTGGTGGCAGAGCTCAAATTTCTGCTGCACAGAAGAAATAAGAGAAACAGTTAAAAACTAGGCGTAGAAAAACAATGGGAAAAAAAATGAACTAATATTCGCGCAGTACGTGGCAGAACAAAATAATTAAGGGGACTGCCTATGTTCAAAATGTCATTGACACTAGGATATATCAATATGCGATAACCAAATCAAATTTGTAAATTGTTTGCAATCATATATTACGACTGGGCTGCAGTTTCGCTAAACTCCTCCTAACAGAATTAGGGGGGGAACAGGTACACGTGGCTGAAGATATTTTTAACTGAATACGCAAGGAAAACTCAAATATATAAACATGGATTTCACAGCAGAAATTTAGGACAAAACATTAGCCCCGTTTGCAAGGACGAATTCTAATTTTTTCAAGGTGTGACAATCCACACACCCACCCAGTGGCGTAGGTGTGGTGAGCTAAGAAAAAGGTCTACAATATTTACTATAACTTACGCGCCCGTATTCACCACTAACCTAACCTCAGTTAGAGGCGGGAAACCTGGGTTTCGCCGAAACGTTATTCACCATCGCAAGTTCTGTAACTTAGCGCCGGCTCAGATTTGAAAATCCTGACCCAGAGCTACAACCGGGTTAGTTTTGCGCACACGCGCAGTAAGCGATTTTTTCGAGTGTTTACGTTTTTAAATTGCAAGTTTTGGAGTAGTTTGAGTTAGGATAGATTTTAGTTTACGATGAATACCATTCAGAAAGTTTCCACTGTACCTCAGTTAGATTTTTAGAAAGACTGGAAACCAGAAAAGTCAGAAAAGTAGTTAAAAGAAGTAATTTGTTCGGTGGACGATTACGAGGTTTCAGAGAAGATTCCGACTGACAAAGAAAGTGTCGAAGAATTGACTCTGCAGTTTCGCAAAATGGTATGTGCATCCTGATAGGTATTTTTTCTTAGCCGCTAATTATTTCAAATTAATAAGAAATTTTTATTAAAAGTGATGCTATGTACATAAGGATTTAGGAAAACAGTATAACTTTCTGTTGGCTGTTTTAATATATAAATAACCCCAGCAACATAAATGACATGTTGAATAGATCCAGCAAGAATAATACATTATTTATCCTATAAGGATTTGCCTTATGTTGTGTGTGTGTGTAGATGCTTTTTATTTCCTAATATTAATTATTTGACTTAAACATTTGTGTACTTCATGCTTTTGTGGTATCTAGAAACACATTCCCTTAATCTACAGCTGTTGCTAAATTTGGTGTCTAGATTTGTCTGAAGTAATTTCTGACTACATATGTAAATATTGATTTTTTGCTGATGTTCAGATTAAATAAACGCAAATGTTTACATTCTACCTTGGATATTCTGATCAGTATTTATTTACAAACCTAGGCACTCACTTCATTCTATGTATTATATATATATTAGTATTTTCAACAACAATGCAACCTGTCTTTCCCTAAAACATATCCAGTTGTATAAAGACTACCATCTGCTAGGAGATAAAGATCTGTTTTAAATCCTTATTTCATGCATAGAATTATAAAACATATTATACAAGATCAACCAGAAAAAAATTCAAGAACTATTGATAGTCAGTGATATATATGTATGTAATATTCATTTACTTATATATATTTATAAATCAGTTCCCAATATTTTAAAAAGCAAAATTTTCCCAGATTATCATATTAAAAACAGAGTCTAAACACCTTGGATTTGTGATTAATAAAATTTACTTACTACATCAAAAAAGATACAGATAAATATTTAAAAACAAATCAGAAGTAATTTAATGAAATAGAAGCTGCTTTCACCATGCATTACATGACTGGCCACGGAAAAATTGGTTTGTTTATACTGAGAAATTAGTTTGTAATTTGAAAAACTAGCAAAATGAGACAATTCACATCTTTTTTTTAAATAAAAACAAGTAGATTGATTTACATACATTCCAATTAAAGTGCAAGAAGTTTTTGTAAAGCCCCAATTTTAAGAAACTAAAATTGCTTAGACTAAGATGATAGCATCAGTATAAAATGTAAACAGCATATGTTATAATTTCAACATACAACTTGCTTATTTAGTTAGATAAAAACACAATCTGCACATTAGTAACATTTCTAGATAGTTATTTAAATTATATTTTGTTTCAGGTATAATAAATTGCATGTGTGACAAAAACACTGCTCGAATAGAAGTATACCCATCCTCAAAAGTTTTGTGTACCCATCCGATTTGACTTGAACTATCACTTAGAATGAGGTGCCATCAATAATTGTTGCTTGTTTTGTTCTGCACAATTTTATGTATGTGTCTAAGGTCAGAATATTCTTAATTTAATTATGTGTCAAGACTTTGTAAACTTTCAATGTAAATAAATTTTTACGTAATAACTTGTATCATATTTAATGTTTACATTTACAAATTGTGTACATATTCTTTCATGCATGTTGCATGAATTATATATATTCTTAGTTTCAAATTTTACAAAATACTCATAAATTATAGATGTAATATTCTATATACTGAACATAACTTTAAAAATTCAAAGAGTAAAATGAAATAAATGATTTCAAAATTTTTGAGAATATACTTCAGAAAAATTGTATTATTCATTTCAAAAAATATTTTGCATTTTACAAGGACATTATGAAACAGAATGAGATGAAAGTATACCCGTATTATTGTTATACTTTTCTCCAAGAAAAATTATGAGTCACAAAACATTTTACTAATACAATCCAACTGCTGACAAAATTTGAGATATTTCTCTTATATTACCTTCAATATCTCAAATCCTCACTTATGACTTAATTGAATCAATTTTATTATAATTGTTTGTTCTTTTTTTCCATATTCTATAATAACTGGAAGTTATATTTGGTTTTAACAATACTTACATCACTTTGATTTTCCATAAGAAACCAGTAAAATTTTGAAATACAAGCACTTTGTCACTATCTTCATCCAATATTGATTTATAACTGTTTAAGTTTTGAAATGTCACTTTTTTCTAAATGTATTCATATCATATACAAGAGAAAATGCATCCATGTGGAAACGGTCATTATTGCAAAATCAATGAAAAATGTACATAATTTGTTGTTCTATTTCAAAACACATATAGGAAAACAAAAAGAAATACTAATGATAAAAATGTAAACACTACTGTAATGGGTGTGAAAGGCACAGTTAACAGGATATGAAGTTTCAGAGCCAGTTAGTTTTGTAAAGAAAACTAGAAATGAGGAAATGCATTTCAGAATCATCTGTTTAAAAAGAGGGAAGGGGGACACTTTTGCATATGATTTGTAAAATTATCATAACTTAACTAATACTTCAGCAAATCAAAGAAATCAGCAAAGTATCCTCTATTTTTTAGGATCAAAATATGCAAAAATTGAAGCAAAAGTTCCCTTAAGATTAGATTTTTTTTTTTATGTTTGAAGTTCATCAAATATATTATAATTTGATATATATAAATAAAAACACATTATAAAATCTAGACTTCTTGGGACTCACAAACATTTTATAGATATATATGTGAGAAAAAGATGCTTCACATCAACTCATATACTGAACAGCTAAATTTAAAAAGGTGTTTTCATAGTTACACACAAGAAAATAATGATTTGAGATTATTTTTTCAGTAAGAACCATGCTGATATTTCCTTAATACACACACACACACAGTTTCAACTTATTTCAAATTGTAATACTTATATTGTTTATCATTTAATATACTATTGTAGGGGATCTCGAACCACCTGCAGATCCCCAGATGGAAGTTACTTAGTGTGTACAATTAGTGCTGAAGCGAATTCAACACCCAGGCTTTGGAAGCAGGACAGATACTTGGCTGATTTTGTCCAAATGAAATGCCGTCACAAATTATTTCTCTAATTAATTTTTTTTTATGTTTTTGTAAATGAAAAAAAATCACAACAAATTTTTGTAATAAAAATTATTTATTCTATGTTTAAATTATGATTTTGAAAAAATATTTGTGGGCCATCTTTCAATGTAGCCAATAATTTCTCCTGCAACTCAGTTTTAGAGCTTCTTTCTTCCAGCTCTATATATTTTATGAATTGCTGATGCTCAACTTTTATGCACGTAGCAGCAGATGAGCTGTTGGCTTTTTAGCATGTTTTCTGAACACTGTTAAGGTGTCCTTGAGAGTTCTGGCTGTCTTTGGAGTTGCATTTTTATTGGCTTGATCTGTTGTGATTTTTTCTTTATTCCTGCAACTTGTAATCTGTTAAATAAAAATTACATGTTTAATAGGAATACAAACTAGTTCTTAAATCAGAAAAAACTATGAATATCTACTTAGTCAAATAAAAAAATTCCTTTTGTTTCAGATAAGTAATACCTATTTTCACAATAAATTAAATACCTGATTCACAATAAATTAAAAGTTTATTATTGAAACTACTAAGCAGCTTGATGGATTTAAAAGTAAATGATTGCTTGGATCAAAGTTATTATGGAAAAAGCAAAAATAATTTAACTTCTTTTTAAAAAAAAACATATTTTTAATAAAAGTTTTTTCTTTTTTTATACTAAATTCATAAACTTATTTCACATGATGATCTGACCATGTGAAAAGAAAAAATATACGTTTCACCAAAAACCAGAAAAAGCTATAAAGATTATTATCTTTTGGTACCAACAGAGCTCATTACCACAAATAATCAAATATTTTTATCTAATCTATTTGTCGTGAAAGTTTTTGATAAACTTTTAGCTATGCTAATACATTTGAATAATCAAACATAGGAAAACAGAAGTTGACCGCGTTAAGGAAATATTTTGAGATTCTATTTGAAAGAAAAATATTGCATAACTTTTGAGTATATAGGTAGAAGTTTTTTACTTCACCTTTGCTGGACCAGTTTTAAACATCTACAACAAACTTTTTAATATTTTTTTATTGTTACATAATACTATTTAGTGGAGCGGATTTAAAAGGAAACTTATGAAACATTTCAAAACGGTATTTTAATTTTTAAGAACAAAATATGCTTTCTCTTTAGTGAGACAGTCTCACAGAGTGGGCATTAACTAACAACTTTCAATTTTTTGTTGACTAGATTTAATTAAAATATGTAATTAACTAAAAGAAATTTTACACTTACTTGAAATTTCGGTTTTGGTACTGTCGCTGTCAGATGGCATAGACATTGGCAACGCATCAGTATCAGCTCAAAATACCTGTTTTGAAGTCCGTCTATTCCATTTCTTTAGATATTTCACCGCACCCTGTCTTTCACATCTTCCAACTTGACGAAAGAACGCTGGGTTTTTAATTAAATAACATTGATGGATTTGTCGTGCCGTTCATGGATTCATCACTCCATCATATCAGTCTCATTATATTGCCGTGGTATTTCACTATACGCTTCGTTTTTTTTTCAACAACTATACGCATTAGTTTCTTTGTTTTATATAACATTCAAGTGTTTCTTTTTCTAAATTGTGTAAAATAAACTTTGGAAGTATTCATTTTGAAAAATAAACATTGAAAAGAGACGAATCTTCTGTTCCGATCGCAAACAAATATGTCGAAGTCACGGGGTTTACTTCGACCAATGGGAATCGACCAGTTAAGAAACCCAGAGTCAAGTAACTGGAGGTCGAAAACAGCTGAATTGAAGTTAACCACAGCGTTAGTTTTAACTTGATTACCTGTTACTTAACTCAGGTTTCATCGCTGGGTCAGGTTAGCGGTGAATACCACCGTTAATAATAAATACGGAATATATATATATATATATATATATATATACTTTCCTACATAACTACAATAAAATAAACTTACATTATTAAGAACCCGCTTAAAGTAAAACGCAAGATTCACAAGCATAATAATAGCCACAAATATAATAATATGAAATGACGCATTCGATTTCGAAACACAATTCAAAATAAATTAAAAAATAAAACATTTTCATCTTAAGTTAGTGCTCATAGTTATTGTAAGTAGAAGACTCTTAATCTGCAAACTGTCAACCCATCTTGAATATTTCGGTGTATAATTACTAACTTCAGGCGGTCACCCCAAAATGTCTTGACGGTCCACCGTGATCGATTGAACGCCGATTCCTGTGCTAAAGAAATGCTGCAACTCTATTACGTTATCCTTTTTACAAAAAAATAACTCTATTACCCTAGCAGCGTATCTGGTTCTGTAACTGAACAATAAAACAAGTAATATAAAAAAAAAATTAAGTCAATTCCTACTTAGATCAACAAAGAAATTTTTTATTTTAGCTACTTTTCATTAAATAGTTACAACTAATATATAAATATGTATATACATAGGACATAATCACAACATTATAAGTGGTAATTAATTTTTATTAATTATGGTAGAAATCTATCATATTGTCATCCAAAACAATCATTATGCATAAAATTTCAGTTTCGACTGAATGCTTTTAAACGTGAGAAAGTTATGTTTGGAAAAGATAAGAGTGTGAATTGACGGCCTATCATAAAGTTACCGAGATATTCAGCCATTGATACAAGGTGCATACCATTGCACGCGCGCCCAAGTGTTTCCGTACCGTGATAGAATCTTATTTTGGATTAAGGTAGGACTGATTATTTGATATTAAGACTTGTAATATTATCAGGATTGAAAGTAGGCGGATAATATAATTATTTAGATAAAGTGGTCTAAATTACGTGATTCGGTTTAACTGTCGCTGTGTGTTTGATTCATTAGATTCTCACTTATATAAATTGATCTAAATTATTAGAAATTTAAGTTATATTCTTAATAAAGTCATATTAAGAATTTTAAAATGTCTATTCATTTTGAAAATCCCACACCTCTAATTCACGCTGACAATCAAAGATAGGGTCACAAAAGAGCGACCATATCACATTCTTCGTAATCTTTGCTACCGATTGTCATAGTTTTTAAATCTATAACCGTCATTTTATCTCATACCAACTTCTCAGCCAACAAAATGAAATCCTGCTTTTCAGATTTCTCCAAAAATGCCATTTGGATTTTTTTTTCAATATACCGACACTAACCAAGTAATCAACGAAAATAACGCTATAAAGGATTGCAAAAATTTAATACCACAAATATATCTTTCATTAAAACACAAAAAACAACGTCCGTTATGCTAACTCAACACTCAATGAACTAGGAGGAATTAAAAAATAATGTATTATATACTATTTCGCAATATACCAAGTGTACTTAAATAACTAATAAAATAATTACTTAATATATTACTGATTATATCACTTAATAATCTCACTTCATATATTACTCATACACAATAATCATTTAAAATATTACCGATATGCACAACTTAATCTATTCCTGGCTGGAATAATAGAACACTACAAAATATATTCGGTAGGTTTTTTTTTTTTCCAATTTAAACTGTTAATATTTTTTTCCACATAAATCCCAAAAATACTATGCGTACATAAATACAAAATAATTTCATTGACATGAAATAAGAATTATTCTTTCACGTTAAATTTCAATAAAACACAATGGACTAAATTCATGTGTCATCATAGTCACATAATAACTGAGCCGCGTGTTTTCGGCCAATCAGTTCATAAATTAATGCGACGTCATAATTATATCATAAATATAATCGCGCGTTTCGAGCCAATTAGTTCATGTGCTTCACTGTTGCCAACTTTTGCTTTTTGCAGGAACTTTCTTTAAGAAAGAACATATTTGTCAACGATATAATAATGCACATAGTTAAATAAAATACACTTAATTTAAAAGTATTCGTATAATGTAGATATTTTTTTTTAATTTTGAAAACTATTTGAAAAATTTTAACACGTGAACTCTTTACCCAATCATATCAATTTTTAAATGTTATCTAAACTTTACAAGTTGAACAAATAGTATGTCAATATTTAATCAATGGGAAACACGTGATTGGCGTTATCATGTGACCATCATGAATTTAGTCCATTGTTATTCACTGACGTGAATTTATTATTGTACATAAAAAAATTAAAGTATCATAAAAAAAAAAACATACAATCTTTCCACGTTAATTTTTAATTACACAAACGAGTTCACATAACTAGTATATTTTACCGATATAATTTGCTTGTTGCATCAAATTATAAATACAATTAACAGATTAACGTATTAACATACGGCAACTTGGAAAATATAGCTTAATAAGTTTTCTAAAAGACTCATAAAATACAATAAGTAATTCGGATAGTTACTTATCAACAACAATCTTATATAAAATTGCATAAAAAAAAAAGATGTTAAATACACGTATAAATCGTGAACTGATGTTCGAACTAATATGTCTGTCCGAGTGTAACACAAATATCCTGAATGCTGGAATAAACAATCACAGTGTTTTTCTGACTTTTTTGAACTGATGTTCTAACCCTTACTATAGCAAAAATAATAAATTATATACTGGCTTAGAGCTGGTATACCCGTTCTTCGCACGGGTGAACTGAAAAATTCAACAACACAGATTGAAGGATAAAGAAGTTTTTAATGAGTTAATTTTACGTGAATTGCAAATTAAACAAAAAAAAAACTTTTTGCATATCTCAGCTGAAAAAAAAAAACACCTTTGTTAAATTTTAAGTATGTAGATCTAATAGCAGATAAAAAGGATTTTATTATTATTATAATTATTTATAACTCCTCGTAACACTCTTGAGGGTCGATTTTTGAAAATACCTCCCTAAGCTGATCTCTACGCAGCAAAAGTAACACATTGTTAAAAGTTTTGTGTAATGAACGCTTAAAATAGTGTAAATAATTTATATCTGAAAGTGTAATACATTAATATTACTTTCTGCTGTATTTATTTTATGCTAAAATTGTAATATTCGCAAGCAACGCCGTTTCTTAAATTATAATGGCGATTCATTAAAAAACATAGCGAAATGTTAACGATAGAGTCAAGTTGGCAAATGTCTAGCTACTTTCATAGCTCGAGATTTATTACAGCTTTGTAAGACCCGCCGTGTAGGGGAGCGATGCACGTTAATACTTTATATACCGCATAATGATTTACTGCAGTTTTTTCATACAATAATTTTTTTTGGATCACTACTTTGAAAATTAAGGGACATACATAAACAAAATACTCCACTTTGGAAAATTTAATCCGTTAGAGCTAATAAATTAATTAAAGATATTCTACTGTAAAATTAATTATATACACCGTTCACTTAAAATAAATAGTCAAATCGTTTTCTAAGGTCTTCATTAACATACGAAAACATAAGACACTTAAATTTTGACATAAACTATTTATTCGGGACAAAAATAATAATCTTTGCAATGCGCTGAAAACGCAATATCTGCTACAAAACTATTCGCCTTCCCTGCTAAAATACTCATCATAGAACCCGTGCTGCCATAAATCTTTGAAGAGTAGATTTCAGAGAATATTTCTGCTAAGTATTGTGGTAGGATATTCCTTCTAAGTTGGTGTAGTGTGGTAGTTAAGAGAAGGGGGTTCCAGCTCAGGTGTCGTCCACGTCACTTGACCATGGTTCAAAATTACGTGGTCCGTTGCCAAAAGCCCTCGTGTAGCTGAACAGTGTGACGTAAATATTCACTCTCTCCAAAAAATACAGTACAGTAGTTATAATTATTTTTATACTTAAAAATGCAATATCTGCCTATTCAGTTAAAATTATAGCGTTATAATTAACTACTAACCACAAACAAATTTTGAAAATTTGTCAAAATGATGTAATGTGAAAGAGAAAGTTTATTTACTTTAAGTACCAGAACCGATAAAAGCATTTATTTTGAAAAAAGATCAATTTCTTACTACCAAATGTGCATAATAAAATCATTAAAAAAACATTCACAAATAAAGAGAGATTTATAACAACCCCTCCCTTCAAAACCTAGTTTTATTCTGAAATAAAAAAAAATTAGGGATTATGCTGATCACAGGAATTAATTAGACGAGCGCCTTGCGTAGCCAAATCAAAAAGTGTTTCTTCACAAATAAAATATATACTGTCGGGGGAGAGGGGAAAAAGAATTTCCGTCCCCTGTCCAGCTGCGTCTTTTGACCTAATGGTGAGAATCTTCACATTCCACATTCCAAGGGGGAGGGAACTAACCGACCCCTGTAGCAGGTGGTTTCATTTCGAACCCTTACATTTTCATATCTGAAATTCGGTGGCAATCTTCTCAATGATATGAACCACAAGGAAATGCAAAAAAATTTTTCGGTATTATTTAAATTTGTAGAGTACTGTGTAGTATTAAAATAAAATTGTCTCTTTCGTGTTTTCATAAAGGAAGAGATCAGTTATTCCTACAGCCTCTAGTTCCATAACATTCTTTGACTAAGGTGACCATTTTTTTTACAATGAAAAGGAGAACGAAAAATTTAAGAAAAAATTACAACTAAAATATGTGAAACGTATTATTAATTTAAACAAATACGCGCTAATTACGCTTACATTCCTTTAAAAAAATTTCTTAAACGAGCATTTTTCCATTAAATGATTTTTTTTAGTCAACATATCATTTTCTCATATATCGGAAAGTTCGGGGCAAAATATATAATTCATACTGATTTTTACGGTATAAGCACTGTAGCTATAAAATATTAACATTCAATCTTGATTTCTCTCTCTCTCTCTCACAAGTCCAAAAATCATTACCAACTGAAACAACTCTTTTAACTACTGCATTAGTTCCAGGGTAGCACAATAGAAATACAACAAGAATAACTAAATTTTTTCATGAAATGTGTTCACTTTTGAAATGGTTACGTATTTTTACCCAACTTTTATGAATTTCACGTGCTGATTATTATTTTCCCATTGTTCTAAATTTATCTGAATTTAAACATACATTCAGTTTCCTAATTTCTTCAAACTGACAATTGTCATCGATTTTAATATCAGGCATTTCTTTCAATAAAAATTCAACATTGTTTTCTATATCTGCCCAATTTACTTGCGATTAAGTCAAAAAAATATCATTGTGAAAACTGTTATTCCCTCTGATATTTGTTCCAGACCATTCTCTTCGACATTTTGGAAACCTGTTGGGTTCATCTCTGAATACAGCGATTAAGAGATCAGTTTTAAAATATTGAAAAGGAGGACACTTTTTTCGAGGAAGGACAGAACCTATAAAAGGAGGACTGTCCTCCCTAAAGGAGGACACTCTCAGTTCCATGATTTATATCCCTCAGAAACTGTCGAAACCCCTAAGTTCGTTCCCGCCTACTGCCACGTCCAGACACCAATAGGATCTCACCCCGACCATCCAGGCAACCCAACATCCAGCGCACGATACATTAAGTATGGGACGGAGGGACGCCTCGCGTCCCAGTGCCCAACGATGTCCAGCGACGGCCTAAAGGAGGACGATTGGTCACCTTACTTCAACACTTCTTCCATACAACGACGATGTCGCTAACAAAGCATTTTAAACCTTCGTATTTAATTTTCCTCCACCGTAGTTTTGTTTCAATAGAGCCAGCCAGTTAAATTCCCAGTTAATAATTTTCGAATATTTTTAGCCCAATTTCGGTTCCTTTACAGTTCGAATCCGTTAAATCCGCTTATCCACAATTTTAGAAATAAATCCATATATTATTTTCAACTACATAAGAGCGTTTTAAATCACAAACCTGAAAAGAAAAGGTTTCGTTTCATCCCCCCGGAACTGAGAATGAATTCTCTCCATGAGGAGTGGCCTTCAAAATATTCACATTTTCGCTGATGTACGCTTTTTACAACCCCCTATTGTTTTTGAAATTGAAAAGCTGTGTTTATCATATTTCTTTTTATTTCTGTAATGCATTTTACTTCCCTTTTAATTTAGTTTTAAACCCAAGAGCAACCAAAAAAATTGTACCCTTATTTTTTCACATTTCATTATTGTACAGTAAAAATAAACTTTTCAATAAATGCTTTTTCTTGTGCTTTTTATTTGTCATTTTTTGACATTTTTATTGCGTTTCCTTTTTAGAAGATTTAAAATATTGTTATGTGGATTTATATATAGAAACCTTTTTTCTATACTACAGTTCCCCTTAAATATATACATTCTATAACCCTTGTTAACCTTTTCATAATGATAAAAAATAACGTTTCACAGGATGTTTGTGAAACATAATCGTAAAGTGAAACAGTATATACAAACTCGCAAACTGAAAGCACCGACTTTTTAAAATTTTCAGTGTACCAGTACATCACAGAATGTTGATTAAGAACCTTCCCGTATGTCTTGATTGAGAGTGGTTATGTTTTAAAATTTTTTTTTTTTTGCAAGATACTCTGAGAAATAGGAATTCCCAGTATTTTATATTTGCATTCGTTCCAATCAAACGATTGAGAATTCAAGTCGTTTCTGTTTTTATCAAAAATAAAACATATTTTAATAAGGTTTAAACTTAATTTGAAAAATACTTAGTAAAAAATTATTCAGGGTTAAAATCATTGTTGTTAGAGCTGCAAATTCTATTTTATTTTGATATCCCTGCCCATTCACTCACAAATCTATTTATACTCAAATCACACACAGTAACCTTTCTTCAAAATTTTACAAAACGTCTGAAACAATTTGCAATGTATTTAATGGAATTTTTTACCTAATTTTATATAAAAAGAACTAAAGTAATAATTTTTTTTTTGGATTATAACCTTTTAGTTTCTTAACCATTTTTTTAACTTTATCAAACTGTGAGGTCCCTGTCAATGGGGACACCCGTTCTACACTATCCACGCGACCTGTGTCTGTGGGGAGGAACGAAGAACTACTCAAGTCATTCATACTAAAATCTATTAAGATCTTAGTTTAAACACAATACAACAACAAGAATAATCTAAGGAATATGATCAAGAACGAGAAGACGCAACACGTGTTACCAATCGATAGCGCAATTAACCACTGAATCTAACTTAATAAATTAAACACTATCTCAATAGAAAATGCTTTATACTTAAAGTTTAACTTATCAAGTTTACCGCTATATCCAGATAAACAGCTATTTCCTTATTATTTTTTGTTATGGCTTTAATCCGGATATTTCGTTGGGCTCGGACCCACTTTTGGTTAATCTACCCGTGGTTTTGGGCCCCAAATTTTTTCCCCGGACTTTTTTTTTCCTTCTAAAAAAAACCTAAAAAACCCCCCTATTTCAAAAATTATTTTAAAATTTAAAATTAAATTTTTTAAATATAAACCAAACAAACCCCTTTTTTATTGGGTTAAAATTTATTTTAAAAAAATAAAAAATTAATAAAAACCCATTAAAATATTTTCCGATTTAAAATTTTGCAGCATAAAGAGTGTTAAACAATATTTTCTCAAAAAAATTATACAACTTTTATAATTAATTAATAGATTATATTAGTATATAGTCCTTCAAATTGCTTGTGTAAAATATCTTAATGAAAAAGATATTATGCAAATACTTCTTAAAATAACAATAACATAAAAAAAAGAATTGTACAAGTTTTTAAAATTTATCTTACAAAATAATGGCTTCCTTAAAAATCTTTAAAAAATTATGTTTACTTCACTAATTACATACAATAAAAAAGGAAAAAGTGTCTATTTAAGGAAAATTAGCATATTTTTTCTTCCAAAATTACTAAGCAGCAATATAAATTAAATATTTAACAATAATACGTTGGTTCGTTTATTACTAAACAAAATGATTGTAATATGTTATGATATAACAAAGCGAAATCATCATAATAAATATAATCACGTATTATTTCAATTTCGAGCATAGTTAGCTATGCAGGGGCGTAGTTACAGGGGCCCCATTATTTGTTATATTTTGGCACTTTCAAAAAAATAATTTCTTTCATTTTTTTTTCGGAAACGGGCCCCCCAATGAATTTTGATAAAGGCCCCCTCGGATTCACCAGGTGTTGTTGGACCCTTTTTTATGTTTGGTAAATAATTAATGAGTTGATTCAAAAGCTCATTCATATTTCGTATTTTAAATGAACGACTATCGTCCTTTATAAGCGACTGAAGAAATTATTTTTATATGAGAGGCTAATATTTTTTCATTTGAATCACTGGCGTAGCTATGCCTGAGTGGGCCCTGTATCGAAATTCTTAGGGGCCTTTTTGGAAAATAAATAAAAGTGATCGCATTAATAAAACTTATTTTAAAGTGCCGAAATGTTTATTTTTGGGGGTCCGAGTTTGGGGGCCCCCGGCATCTTTGAACGCCTTTAGAAAACCCCAAAGGGCTATCACGGAGAAATTCTCAGTGGTATGCCATCACTCTAAAATATATAAGACAAAGCTAAATCGCTCTGTCTCTCCTTTCAACGCCTCGTGCATTTTTATTTAAAGGTTATTTTTCACTTTCAATTCTCTGCCATAAAACGATTCTGCTGAATCAGCGTGCTTGTAGTTTGTAAAAGAAAACATCTTCTGTTTAAATGTGGCTCATTATTAATGTTAAATATTCGACGCTAATAGAAATTATAGAGTACTACTTACAGAATGAATCATTCATAGGGCTCAGTGAATAAAAAAGAAAGTAATCTGGCCTTTACCCTTTAAAAGCTTGGGCAACGACGGAACATAAACAAATGTCTCAGATATAAATCAAAATTCTGCTCAACAAACGTTTTGCAGCGAAAGTATGATAAACAAAAGTACTTATTCTATCAACATATTACATTTAGATTGGAAATAAATTCAGTGAAAAAACTCACTGTGGGTTAATTACGCAAATGATATCTAATTTCATAACAAATGTCCCTTGTAACTAAATATTAAGAGGAACTGTGTAATTTTTTGAGTGTTGTGTTGAAGAAGTAAGTCATAATTATTTTATTTTTTACTTTTGATGCGAATCAAACCAATGAAAAAAAAGATTTTAGAACACAACTTTTTTTTTCATGTTCTCTATTAGTCACGCCTGTATACGGATATCGAGTATGCTTTCAGTTATAAGTTGAATTTAGTTGGATACCCGACGTGATTTTTAGGTTACTTTTAATTTTGTCACGTTGCTAGTTTTATTGTGAAAATTTGTATATTGTTTGTTTAATTATTGCGACAATTCCTAGTTACATATTGAATCAAACGGTGACTAAAAAAAGAAACTTGGATGTTCGCGATTTCCTCGATTCTTGGACGAACGAATTTGGATTCCTACAACAAAAAGATCGCGCTGTATGTGTGCTATATCGCGAAAGTGTCGTACGTCTAGTGTACAAAGACATTTTCTATCTAAACACCAGGCCACATTTAAAAATTCTGTTGAGAAATGTGGTTTTAGAAAGAGCTGTTTCTGGATATAAAAAGGAAATTATATACACTTTTATGTCAAATAACTGGAGTCAAACCAAAAGCAACAGAATGTGATTTCGTCATTGCTCATTGTTTAGCAGCCAAAGGAAAACCTTTTGCAGATGGCGACACATAAAGGACACATTTTTAAAAAGTGCTGAAATATTGTTAAGCGATTTACCCAACTTACAAACAATAACATCCCGAAATCAAGAAATTTTGCGAGAACTGTTGGAAGGAGAATAACACAAATTGTAGAAAATGTGGCTGCGAAACAAAATTCAGGTTTACAAGAAACTGTTGGATTTAGCATTGCTTTTGATGAAAGTAAAGACGTGAATGATATTGCAGTAATCGCACGATATTGTGATAAAAATCGATTTTATGAAGTTATGCAGCGTGATTCTTTTGTCTGGTACAACTAAAGGGCAGGATATTCTTTTTCCTTTTATAAATCATTTTGAAAGAAAAAAATATTAATATAAATAAAATATTTTGTGTAACTGCTGAGATGGCAAGGAAATTTGTCAAACTTCTTGAAAATCACATCGGACATAAACTATTGAAATTGCCTTGCATCAAGAATGCTTAGTAGCCAAAATTTCGTCTCTCAGTGCTTAATTTCTGTAGTGAAAATAGTTTATTTTATAGTAGTGTGTTTCGATCTTCATTAGTACACTAACAACTTAAATCTCTTTTAGAAGAAGTGAATATGGGGATCTTCCCTTGGCTTAGTCGTGGTAATGTATTGAATACGTTTGTGTCGTGCGTGGAGCACATTAAAATTTTTCTTACTGAGAAGGGACAGCATTTTCTCGAATTAGACGATGAGGAATGGTTACGTAAATTGATGTTTCTGACTAAAGATCTTAATGAACTAAACTTAGGATTGCAAAGAAAAAAATCAAATAGTACTTGAACTTTTTGAATATTGGAAAGGCTTTGCTACAAAATTAAATATATTTTCCCGTGATAGTAATACTAGTACCTTCAAATACTTCCCAAATGTTAAAGCGCTTGCAAATACATCAACCATAGACAAAGATGAACTTAAAATCTACGTTAAAGGACTTAAAAAAGGAGTTTTCTAAAAGATGCAAAGACTTTGAAGCTTGTGTGCCTATATTTTCCTTCCTAATCAAACCTGATTTAAAAGGACCCATTAATAATCCCATTCCATTTGTCAATTTTTGAGTGAATGGAAATTGATAATTTTGAAATGGAACTTATTGAGTTGAACATATTTGAAATTATGGAAAAAAAAATTTACGGAGTAAGGAAAAATTTGGAAGATATAACTCGTAACAATAAATCGACAGCTATTTTAAACTGCTGGATTTCATTGCCAGAACGATTTAATTGTGTTTGAAAAGAAAAGCATGTGCTCTGCTTTCCTCTTTTGGTTCCACATATCTCTGGAAACAATTTTTTTCTCATATGGAATATATTTTGAGTCCACTAAGAAATTGTTTAACTGCTAAACATTCTGAATCCTGTGTAAAATTGAAAGTGACGAACCCCTGATATTGCGACATTAAGTAGACTTCTGCAAGGACAAGGTTTGCACTCAAATTTTAATATTTTATTTAATTTTGTTGCTTGAACACTTATATTTTATGTTGTTTATTTTTTGTTTCATAAATATTTTTAAGAATGCGTAACATAAGTACAATTTTAATTTTTTATTTATATTGAAGAATAGTCATATGTTATGTTTATTTTATAGTAATTTGTTATGTTATGTCTCCTTATTTTAAAAAAAATTCTTAAAAGATACATATTTTTGTGCACAGTTTAAATTTTTTTTATATATAATGAAGTAATAATTATATTTTATGTTGCTTATTTTTATGTCTATAAATATCTTTAAATGATGCATAATTAACATAATAAAACTCGTAAATTTGTATTTTTGACCTCTATTTCCTAATTATGCATGTATTGTTGTGGGAATGGAATTGTTTAAAATATTTTCTATTGCATGGCACGCTGAATGCTGTTGGCTTGGAACGCCACAGCTGAAAGGTTGCCGACACCTTTGTCGCAACAAAAGCTCAAACTTGCTAAAACTGTCCCTATTTAAAACTAAAGAAAAATTATGTACAAAAGATTTTTAGCTTAAGTTAATATTTATTATTTTGTACATAAATGCTTTGCGTTCGGAAACTTTTGTGAAAATATTAGGTTAAGATTAAGCCAAATAACATGTCGTCGTAACGAATGCTATCAATATTATGCAAAAATATATTTTTAATTAAAATAAATGTTTTCATTCATATTTAATTAAAGTAGTGTTTTCATGAAGAACACACACACACGTTGAAAAATAACCTATCAAAAAATCAGAGCTTTAACGGCATTATAAGTTTTTGTTTTATGCCTTTACAGATTTTAAATACGTTTTTCTCAGAGTTTTAATTTTGAAGATATAAGTGTTTTCTAATTCTTAAAGCTTTTTTCAATTCCTATTATTAGTTCACACTGTCCCTATATATATATTACCGCTAAAGTGTATAATTTAGTTATTTCATAGAATAACTATATATATATAGGTATTTCATGAAATAACTAGACAAGTCAGTTAAAGTATATAATAGATGAAAAATTCCATACTTTACCTAGCTATTCTATGAAATAACTTAGGATAGATCATTAAAGTTAAAAATGAACAATTTCAAAGATATTTTTATAAATTAATTGATTATAAATTGCTAAAATCTCTCGAAAAATACATTTTATCCCTTTTGTGGGTGAATAATTTATAAATAATAAGGAAAAGCAGTTGATATAATTTATTATTGCTCATATTGCTAACATTAGTTACACAGAAAGGAGAAAAAAGAATATGTTGCAAAAATAGATTATATTTAAATATTATCAACAAAAATACATGCTGGGAAGGAAAACTGTTGCTTCATAAAAACATTGTGTAAACTTTTTAATACAAAAAATGTAAGAGAATATTAATTTATAAAAATTTAGTGAGACACCTTTATTTTACTTTTCATTATTTATTAGAGCAAGGATTGCAGTGATGACACTTTGGATTGCTCAGTGTATTATTTTTGAAACAAGCATACTTTTTACTGTTACACATTTTTTTTTTACCCGAGTACTTTTTAAATCCTTGTCCACAGTACCGCAATTAGGAGCTGTTGCAACCAAACGAAGCGTTGTGTTAATATCTGGAACTTCTTCAATGGAAATTAATTCTCGCTGACATATACTGAATTGATATCCAGCGAATAATTGTTTTATTCAGCCATCTCTCTCTAGTTTCTAATCGGAAAAATCCTTCCTAAGCAGCTAGAACTTGTTCAAAGAACTATAGAGTGTCGTATTTCATACTTTAACGATCTAGTAATCGTTATTCAATAGAATACCTAGTTAAATCGTATAGTTAAATAATTTTATATACTTTAATTGACTTGTCTGGTTATTTCATGAAATACCTAGTTATTCTATAAAATAACGGAATTCACACTCTTTAACGGTAACATATATATACACATTTATATATCTTGTTCAAATTTTCAATCGTTAATAAAATACTTTTTAGTCATCCATTTAAGTTCAAATCCCAGTTACAATATATCTTAATATTTTCAGAAAGTATTATGAAGTAATTTTTTTTTTTTTTTAATAAATTTTTATTCTACGTTCGAGAAATCGCCCTCTAGTGCTAAGTTTTAGAATAGAGAAAACGAACATAGGTCGATTAGATTTATCTTTTGGAAGAAGCAACTGATGGAATGGATTTGGAAGAAATATTAATTACAAGATTTAAGCATATTTATAATTATAATGATGATTTGAGATTCGTATTAAAAACTAAAAGATAGTAAACAACTATTGATAAAAAAAATTAAAATTCCAAAAAGATATGTTATATTCAAAAGTTTGAAAAATAGAGAGAGGGTAATTTCTTTTAGAATCCAAATCTGAAGGTTGGAACAGAAATCATAAAGGCGTTGGTCGCAGGCACAAAATTTCTGAATAAATTTAAATTTCAATCTCTTTATTTAATTACTGATGTGAATTCCTTATGTGTGATACTGACTAACAAAATAATAGTTTATAGATGTCCTATAAATCTTAAGCATATTGTACACTTAAAATTTAAGAAATGAATAAATTAAAATAAAAAATATCTGAAAATATCACTTATTCTGAAGTAAAAACTTTGCAAAAGTGGGTTACTTCTACTTTTGTTGTGTGCAAAATATAGAGGTTTTTTACATTTAAAATGTCTATATCTTTTCTCCTCATTTTTAGTAAATCAATCACTTAAATATAAAATTATTGCGTTGAATTTTAATTTAAATATATATAAAATTGGTGAAAATGAAGAAAGAACCTTTCTTTACTTTCAGATGTTTTAAGGTATCCGCGACTCCCAACAGATTCTCATTCAACTGAAACGGGATGTCAAACTGTTACATCAGCAGCCAAGCATTCGCATTGAAGTTCATGGATGTCAAGGTAAGGCTTTAAATAATTGTTTTCAAGTATCATTAACATGAGTAAACTTAAATAAATTTTCGTTTACCATAAAATTTTATAAAAGGTAGGTGCAAGTAATAGAGAGAAGAATGAAAGTACATTAATATCCACTAATAAAAGAATCATTTTTACTGATATATATTTTTCAGAGCATTTTGATTTTTATAAATTAAAATCTATGATATCAAGATATCAGTCCGTTTTTAGATAATGGATTTAAAATCAGGGTTTTTTATTTTAGTCAAAAGAAATATGCACGTAACGCAGAGGTCGGCAACCTTTTAGCTGTGGTGTGCCAAACTAATCTACCAATAGGATTCAGGATGCTATACTTTAGAAAATATTCTATTTCCGTGACAATGCATGCAAATATATAGGAAAGAGAGGTCAGAAATACAGATTTTGAGTTTTATTACGTATGAATTGTGCATCCATTAAAAGGTATTGAAATTGGTATAAAAATAAACAACGTAAAACATAACTTTTCCTTGAAAGTAAATTAAAAAAAAATCGTACTTATAAATATATATCTTTTATGAATATTTATTGGATTAAAAAACAAACATAAAATATAAGTATTTCAACAACACATTTAATTAAAAAAAAATTTTTTTTAAATACACCTTATCGCTGCAAAGTTCTACTTAATGTTGTAATATCACAGTTATTTGTGACTGACACATGACTTTGAATTATAATTAAATTCACTTCCCGCACCTAATAGCACGCTAGATTTGGAATTTGTTCACTAAATTATTCATGTTGGTAATTTTTCTTTTGTAACATTTCTGCAACAAAAGGTTTGTATAGCAGAATTTTGATTCTTTCCTAAGGCAATTTGTTTTTGCTCTGACAGTCAATGCCTGTGCTTTCGGTTGCGTGGTAGTTGCTGACACATTCCCCCATCTTAGAACAGATAAAGGGTGCAGATAAAAGGAAATAAATACTTTTAAAAATCACAAATATAATTTAAAACAGTATTTTAAGTGGCAAATCTCTTTCACGTGGGATAACGTTTTTTTTCAATGAAGTTTTCAGTTTTTACACTCGATTATCGAATTACAAGGATAAATACATTTTTGACAATCAAATTTAATTATTTATATTGAATTTTAAGATATTATAGCGTGAACGCATTTTAAACATAGCGAGATGCAATAAAAATAAAAACGCAGAGAAATATTTAAAAATTAATAGTAAGTAACAGTATAATGAAGGGTATGCACAAATTTCAGGGATTTGTATTTTAGAGCAATAAAATAATATAAATATTAGAACATGTGCAATCATAAAATTAATTAGTTTCATTAATCTAAGTAAAGATAAATACTAGAAGTAAAGTATATAAAACAGATACAAGTAAATAAAAGAAAAATAAATTCAAGTAAGTAAATAATAACTATATATATATATATGAACCTTTATTATAAAGGCATAAATGTCATTTACCATTGGATTTAGTCTCACCTAATAACAAAACAAAGATTTTAGACATTTTTCTAAATTGTTCGATGTTTCGTATTTTTTACGATGTTTTCAATTCTCACCGTCGCACAATGGGCAGTTTTCCCGATATGGAGCACGGAAATTATTTTACGACTCTTCCTAAGAAATCTAATGATAAAAAATCATAGTAATTAATGTGAATTGCGTATTCTTTTCTGTTTTTTACTAAGAAATAAGGTTAATAGGGTCTTAACTAATTTATGTCAAGTTCGAATTCAATCAAGAATAAATGATCGCTAAATGGAACTAGTTTTTGAACTACGATCTAAGGATATTAACGGAAGTAGTAATTTACACGTGGGAGAATATATACAAGAAATAGTGGCAAGTTAAAAAAATTAAATTTAATAATTGGTAAAGATTAAACAAATACAATCAAGCATAACATTGTACATACACAATAAAGGATAATGGGTAGTGTTTAAAAGGACTCGGCACCCTTTGAACATTTTTTTTATTTATGTATTTAAAAATTACATTTTAGCATTACATATAATGTTTCTATTTAAGAAAATGATACGAGATAAAATTTTACACATATTATTCACACAATTTTACAAATTTAATTTTTTTTAAAAAAAATGGAAAGTTTTAAAATTCTACTCTTTTTGTGTTGATTAATTTTTTGACTTGAAATTTTTGTAATATTTCTGAAGATGCTTTAAACACCTTAAGTAATCGATTTTACACCTTAACTAGTTTTGGAGAAAAAAATAATAAAATGTTGATTTATATAAATGTTGATATATATTAGGTTTTTGGTTGACATATTCAACCAAAAACTTAATATCTCCCTCATTTCAATTTTTTTAAAAAAAAGTAAGTATTCAATTTACAGCAAAATGTATCACTAATTTTGTTACATGCATTACATATAAGGCACAGGGGAAAAAATGGAAGTGATTGGTAAATAATTGTGGAAGAAGTAGTATTTTGAATACGAAAAAACACAGAAAAACCATTTTAAAGTTTATAATTCTGAAAAATAACTGTTATCAGCTTACATAAACATAAAATACGACACTAAAATATTAGCTAAATATTTTTCTTAATAATAATAATAAAATCTAATATAAATCTTACTCCCCCGACAACCACGCATCATTCGACTGGAGAACTTTTCATTTCTATGGCACCTCATCCATTTTCCCCCTACTAACGAGCAGAAATTTTTAACAATTTTTCTAAATTTTAATAGCTGATGATTCTCTTATTTATCAAAGTCCATTTTAGTCCTAACTAAACTAAAAAAAACCCCATTAGTTTTGCGCTTGGAATCTTGCTCTTCCTTCCACACATTGAATAAGGCACTCCGAGTAATACCATCGGCTAACGCTGAAAAAAAATCATAACTTTGGGAATTGTAGAGAGCAGCTGCTAAATTTTGTATTAAATTAAAGGTCTATATATACTCTGTGTGACTCAAGTGTTACTTCGATCACACACACACAATCCGTGTCAATCCCAAAAGTTCTAGTCCATTAAACACAAAAAACTGACATACGTTAGTAGGAGTTACATGGGGTGATAAAAATGTTGTTTTCACAATTTTTAATCAAACTTGAACCTAATTTGAAAGTCAAATCCAGAAATAATTTACCCATGGTATGTATTTTCAAAAACACCCAGCTAAAAACTGCAAAATCTTTTTCAGACGAAACGATAGAACTTGCGACCGGAAAACGAGGCTCGCAAGTGTTTTTGTAGCAAGAACAAACTCGATCTAAACTGATGATTGTTGACGATTTCCATTCGCGTACTGACAAAAACTGTTTACCACGTTGTTAGAAAACTCAAGAGGACCATACATTGTGGGTTATTTTTTTTTTCCCGCGCTATTTCATTTTGGGGGTTTCCGTGCTCCAGATCGGGAGAAATGCCCACTGTGCGTCTCTTTGAAATAGAGAGTTTACACACACGTCTGTATTTCTTCCATTTTCGAGTTGTATACTTAGTTAGATTTTAAAGTTTTTTTTTTATCAGGCTAGTGTATCCCTCTGTGAGAAACTCTCTTGGGCGCCTCGATGTGTGGGAGGAAGGGAAGAAACACTCGCCATAACCCAATCAATGATTTCATAAAATATCAGCACAGATTCAATTAATATCAAGCAGAAGAGAATGTCCTAAAGCTAACAATAGAAGTGGAACAACAGCGAAATACACGAATTATTAGGATAGTATCAAAATCGATCCCTTCTTTATAGGATCCAATCTATTATCCCGCTTAATTTAATATTAATTCAACCATAGTGGACAATCGTCACTTTAAATCTTTCCTTTATTAAATATATGAATTACACAATAATTTTGTAGTGATACCTGATCAGTAGCCATCTCACCTGACTTCTGGGTTTCTTTCACTCCTTCTCTGTAACTAGCTAGAAAACCTCGACTATATATAGTAGACTTAATTTACGTATCACGGTTTCTTCTTCAAAAGGGTTGGTTGTGATAGCCCAACGATTTCCCAAGATGATTAGAGGAAAGTACACGAATAGATCCGTCACACCTCTTTCAGTATTACAGCAATATTTTACATTTTATTGAAAACGATAACAAGAAAATAGTTTTCTCTTGGTTCTTTCTTTACTTATTAAATAAAAATCTTGAAAGTTACCAATCAACTGAAAATCTTGAAGATTTAGAAAATGACTAAAAATGTCCAAAAAAAGTAAATAATGACCCATAGAAAATGACATATAAATGTGCAAATATTTTTGTAATGTTTAGTAATTGAGACAGAACAATCAGGATTTATGTATAAATTAACAACGTCTATGTTACATCAGTTGAAAGAACAAAGATTATCAGATATGAGAGCCTTATAATTTTTTTATGATAAAGATTGTTAATTCAGTGTGTGAAAACTGCTTAACACGAAACTGAAGGGACTCAATTCCTGTGTGCTGCAGGTAAGGGGAGTCGGGTTCTGCCTTTGGATCCTCACCCTGATGCTGTAGTGTATTCAAACTGTGCTCCACGGAACCCTGAGGTTCCACGAGTCACAAAAAAATCTAACAGAAATTTATAACAGTGCATGCAAAATGGATTCACGTGCTCTAAAATATTTGTATAACCACAAAAATTTAAAGCTCATCCATCATACATATAATCTTTTATTATATTATTAAAATTTTAAAGAGTATTGTAAAATAAAGTTGTTATGTATTAATAAAATTTTCAGTTTCTTAATGACAGGGATGAGCTTTAAATTCTTGTTGGTATACAAACATTTTAGAACACGTGAATCCATTTTGCACGCACAGTATATATATAGTCGAAACTGTCAAAGAGAGACGAACATTCAACAAGCAAAACTGAAAAAAATTGAAATCTCATGACAACCAGACATCGAAGGACAAATGAGAAATTAAAAACAGAATACGGTAAATACAGTCGGACCTCTATATAATTCTATATTCGTTATACAGAGGTTCATCTTTTCATATACTTTATATAAATCACATGAAGCAAATTTTAAATTCATTAACACTATGTATTAAAAAAAGTAATAATTCACACCTTTTTTAAATTAGTTTATGTTTATTTTATAAATCTTACTCATAAAAAACAAAAAGAAAAACTACAAGAAAAAAGAATGCCGAAGAATACACAGTATTTTGAATACTAAAAAAAATAATTTTATATTAAAATTAACGAATTTTAAGGGCGTTTTCTAATTTAAAGCATACAAGTTATTTTATAACTAGAACACAGGACAACTCCACTGAGGGTGAAAGGAGATATCGAAGATGTTTCTAGTGAACTGGACAATGGGGGTTAAAGGTTGCACTTCTTGGATGAAACGCCTAGAATTCTGTTGCCCTCGGCGAGTTAGGATCTAATAAAACCATTTCAAGATTTATGACCACCATAAAATGTATTAAAGAGAGAATAACTTGAAATGTTCAGAAATAGTTTAAAAATAAGGATGAAAAAATTGAACCACGAAAGAAAAAGTTCGTTATATAGAAAATGCATTTCGCTAGAGAGGTTATTTTACGAAGAAAATTGTGACATGTTCAAGGTTCCAGGAAAACGCTATATAGAAAAATTCGCAATATAGAGGTTCGATGGTATATATATATATATATATTGCTAGATTGTGAATATTTTATTGTTTACTATATTCTGATTTCCACGAGATAATTTTATACTCGTTAGTACAATTTCTTGCAAAACTGAATAGTTTTTTAATGGAAAATGCACCATTTTATATTTGAGGAAAAACACATACAACATAACAACAGATTCGATGTTAAAAACCTAAACTTAAGCAAGAGCAAATCCTAAATTTTATGTTGAAAATTCATGCAAAATACACAGTATTTCTCACATTTTAATGCTGTTCAGGACAAAATTATGTATGAGTGAAAAATATTTCTCAACGGGAGAGTGGCTACAAAAAGTATAGAAACAAATGAATCTCGGAGTATGTCATGCGATTTGCAGGTATTCTCAGTAGACCTAGAATTCCATAATTTGTGTGAAAAAAATGCACAAGCCCATATCTCAGTTACTAAACATAATGCATGAGTAGGTGACACTTGGATCACAGAATAATATTATTAATGAGTAAATTTATAAAAGTAGATTAAATTTTTTAAATAATAAATGTAATACTTTTTTTATAATTGCCCCTTTAAATGATCTATTCTTGATCTACATTAAATTATATTTTGATATATTCTTCTAAGTGTGCGTGTGAAATAGGGTTCCACAAACACACGCCTTCTAGTTCTAGTGAATTGAAAAAGTTTGAAGCACACGGCTGTAGTGCTATATCCATGTAAGTCCAGAGCGTCTAATGAGAGTTGACCGGCACACTCTTGTTGAACTCGGTGGTGGATGGAGACACGCCAGGATGAAGTTGTTCTCGCCTTTATTGATCCAAGTCAGCTGTGCCCGGGTACAGCCTTATTTTTTAACCTAGACGATATTGCTGCGCATGCAAAATTTTTATTGATTTCTTTACCGAAAAACGAAATGTCTCCAAAGTCTTAATTGGCTGTTCATAAAGCCCTTATTGGAATAGGTGGTGAACCTAAATTCGTAAAATGATTGTGTTCCGGGGATTGAAATCCCCCGCTTATTGAAACTATATCAGCTGTGCAAACCTTCCTTCTCGCAAAAACTTCTCTGGATTCAACCGTGACGATGTCCATTCCTGTGGAGGTGTCATTACTTCGACTGACCTGTTGACCACCCCTTAAGCGGAAATACTCGAGGGGTTCTCCGATCAGGGTGTAATTCAGGTCAGAATGATACAATTAAAAAAAAGACAACAGTTATTCCTACTAAACTCTTCATTTTAACTTTCAGTAGCCCGAAACTATCGACAACAATAAAAGCCGACTATCTAAACTATAAAATACGCCCATACATACCGAATCCTGCTTCCAAATACCAGAGATTCGGACATTCGCAAACTTCTTGCCGCGGTCAATTGACGTGCTCTACATGTGCGGGCATTTTTACACGGATTGTACTCTAGAGTCGAAATTTGTTAATTGTTCCCAGTCCCATCCATTCGATTCGAAATTATACTCAAAATGGAAAACAAAAATAAATCCAAAAAATTAATAGAAATATGTCGCATGCAGAAGCCCGAAAATTAATAGCCTCACACTTATCCCAAACTTCCCTCAACCCAAACAGATGAAAATAGTTTGCCCACCACTGAAATTACTACAACCATTAATATCCGGTTCCTCAGTCCTTGCAGTTCGTCTACATCAACTCAGGTACAACTCTTACTATCCACATCGTCTGTCGCCATTACAACATCATCAGAGTACTTTAATATTATTACTTTAATAAATACTGTTTCCTCCTCATCTAATAAATAGTCTTTGTACATCTGTTGCATCCTCCTCATCCAATCAATCTCCCTCCGCAGTTTCAATGTTTTCAGCCTTACAAACTGAAACAATCTCTTCTACCAACCTTGCTCCGTGACTCTCAGCTGATACTGCAATTAGACTTCCGAATACAAGTACTGATGATAAAACTGAATATTTCCTTGATGCACAACAAACGACATTATAGTACACATATTGCAGTACTATACTGTAAAACCTGTTTTTGTGCTTTAGATAGAAACCGTTTTAAAAAAAAAATGCACGAAAAAAGTATTCAAAAATTTCATAAATACTTAAATTAGTCGACATACGCAGAAAAAAAAAATTTTTTTTGCGGTGGGGAGGGACCGCATAGAAAAAAATTTGCTCTTGGAGAATACATCAATTATTTACGAGATTTATGAGAAAGTACTTCCAAACAAAATAATTAATTAAATTCCACATGGAAACTTTTTAAAAACATTTAATTTCTCATTGTACTCATGGAGAAGTTTTCAAAATAATCCAAAGGGAGCTTCTTCTTGGGATGAATGAGTTCAACATCACTTTCGTCTCTGGAAAATACAATTTCAATTGATTTATTCTTTAACTCAATAAAGTAAGTGATAAGCTTTTGCTACAGTTGTCGGTCGGTCAGTTGCTTGTAAACGTCGCGATAACTAGATATGCATGATCAAAGATCTTTTTAGAATTTCAAATTCCTTTCGGAATCGGTTTCAATTTTAAAAAAAAATGCTTTCGCGATTTGTTGGAAAGCTGAATCCCTCCATATATTTTACACGTTTTAAAAGAATCCGGTTCTTCTTGTCCGTTTTCCTAATCTATTTAATTATTGATAATGTCACTGTCATTGACAGTTTTGTCTTCAATTAAGCGTTCAATCAATGCTAGTGCGTTGAAAGAAAGCAGTTGAATTGTCGGGATACAAATGAATGAACAGAGCGTCTCGAAGCGTATATGTCGCAGGGAAATGATTAAATGAAGGATTTCATTAAATCCCCAAGGGAGATGATCAATTCACGCAAGATGTTAAAATAAGAACTCTGTAAGGTCATTTCCCTGATAAAAGTAAGGGAATTGAACAAATCCCTGATCTGTTTCAGTGAAATGATGACATAATATTGTCAAGAGTTTAAAAGTGTTTATTTAACTAATAGGGTGCATTGTTAAACGTATAGAAGTAAGTAGTACAACAATAGTTAATGAAATACAAATTATTTATTCGAAACTAATGAACAAATAATTAAAAAAATAGGCTGATATTTTTTTATGTATAACATCTTTCTTCTCGGTTACTTACACACTAAAATATCAATCCCTATGGTAATCCTATTGTGCCATTTTTTTAAAGGTATGGGGTTGATATTTTGGGGATCGATAGTACTACCTGTATGGTTAGGAAGTACAAGGACTCGACCCCCTCCCAGGTGTCGTTCCCCCCAGCACAGCATTTTGCCAATGCAAATCCTGTTCATCATTTCACTGAAACAGTTTAGGGATTTGATAAAATCATTTACTTTCATCAGGGAAATGACCTCAAAAAGACGTTATTTTAACATCACCCGTCAACTGATCCTATCCCTTAAGGTTTTGATGAAATTCCTAATCTCGTCATTTCCCTGCGACATATATATGTGTACTGATAGAAAACATTACAGAGGCACCAAAGCCGTTGAAATTCATATACCGCATAAAAAAGATCGCACATAAACAGGTTATACTGCATTTTGGTATTTTAAAGTCGTACAACAAGAACTAAAACTTCCTAAACTGCCCCAATATAAAACTGAAAAAAATTATATTTTATGTACAAACCTGGCTATTTTTAGCTTAAGTTAGTATCAATATTATTTTGTACATAAATGCTTTCTGTTTCAAAACTTTTGTGAAAATATTAGGTTAAGAGTATAAGCTGAATAAACTGCCGTCGTAACAAATACTATCAATATTATGAAAAAATATTTTTTGAATTAAAAAAATATTTTCAGTCATATTTAATTACAATAGTGTTTTAATAAAGAACATACATTGGAAAATAACATATTAAAAAAATTAGAGCTTTACGAGCATTATAAGTTTTTGTTTTATGCCTTTACAAACTTTAAATTCATTTTAATTTTGAAGATGAAAGCGTTTTCTAATCCCTAAGGCTTTTTTTCTGTTAAAGATAGAGTCTTAAGAATTTTTGTATATACTCACAAACGCGTATGCTCTATAAAAGTTAGTATGAGGTTAGGTCTGAGATCTGTAGTTAGTTTTTTAAAAAATGCTTAAGTTAATATGTAAAAAATTTTCGTGTTTTTTCCAGGTTTAGATAGAAAAATAAAAATCAACAAGGGAACATATTTTCAAATCCATACTAACTTTTGTTCGCAATAATCTAAGAAACATAAATCACTTAAAATGGCTAAAATGTTTTCAAAATTGAGCATTTCATGAAAGTTTGAAAAAACTTCGAAAATTCTTAATTTTTTAAAATTGTAAAATAATGGCTGGTCAAAATGAATTTTTACATTCAGAATCAACTTAATAATATAATCTGAATATAAGACAAATTATTTTTACTGTTACTCTCTCCAAAAAAATATTTTGAAAATGGATATTGTGTACTCTTAAACTGTTATCTGAAAAGCGTTAAAATTTTTATTAAGAATCAGTTTTATGAACTTTAAAGAATAAAGTTGTGTCTTTTTACCCTAAATGGACGCAAAAGGTTGGATCCCATTCAATATCTCAAATTAAAATTTACGTTGGATACAAATGACGATGTCACTTTGACAGAGACTAATTTCATGACGGCGTGTTCTTTATTGAATTCAAAATTGACATTATTTGTTGTAAAATTTACATAAAATTTAAAATTTCATATCTAGGTAAAGAGGTGTTCAAATATTAAGATTCTTCAAAAAGTTTTTCAAAATTTAAAAAAACAAAACAAACTCTTATGTTATAAGTGTATTTTTAAGCTTTATTATTGACTAGCATGTATTTTTTAAAGAGGTTTTCTGTAAAAAGCAAAAGTTGGCAACAGTGAAGCGTACGAATTTGTGGGCTGGAAACCCGTGATTGCATTTGTCACGTGTGTGATTAGGATGTCATATAAATTTATGAACCGATTTAGCTAGAGACGCGTGATTGCAGTTATGTGATTATGACGTCCCGGTAATTAAGTTCATTGTCTAATTCTCGTACATTTATCTTTCTATATATGTAATAATTTTCTTTCTATTTCAGATCGCACAAATGTTTACAAGGAAACACATCTACAACTTAGAAAAGCTTACAGTTTTCATTGAAACCAAAGGAAGACTCAAAACTAGTAATTATGGCACAAAATATGCATCAATTCCTTGGCTCAACAATGCTCTGTTCAGAAAAAGATTGCATTTCGAATGCCCTTATAATCTTATTGGAAGATAATGTACGTCAAAGTATATGGGCTGTAAAGATGGAATTCTCTTATGAAGAAATATCAACTTCCGACACTTCTGTCTCGTCGTGCTCCTATACTCCACAGTTGCAATTGCTCGTCTATATAAACAGCTCAACCTAATTAACTTGATGTTAAATAAAGCTGAGGTCATTCCTGTCGAGCGCACCCTGGAAACGTTTGAACAAAGATATCCAGCGAATGAGTGGCTCCATATCTACACTGACGGTTCATATCTGATAGAAACAAAGAGAGCCGGCGAAGGATGGATTTGTCAGTCGTTCGAGGACTCATTGGTCATGAAAAAGAACTCAACCAACTATGATGGTGAGGTCTTAGTTGTCTGTGAAGTTACAATGCAATTACTAGCTGCTGGATTAGCGCCAGCAAAAGTTGTCTTCTTCTTAGACCCACCAGCTGCAATTCTAGCTTCAAGCAGTAATTCACCAATTGACTGCCTTAACACAATTCAGTGCCGAACAAAATTACGGAGCTCAACTTATATGGCTGGACTGTGGAGAGAGAGCCGACCAAAAAGCAAAGCAGGGAGGTGAGTCGTTCGAAAGGGAAATCCCCTTGACCCTCAAAACAGCAAAATGCATTATTTCCACATACATTGATAAACTATATTGCCATGAACCACAAAAAAAGCTTTGGAAAGCTATGTGAAACTAGCCACTGTAGATCCAATCCCAAGGCATCTGGAGAGAGCCGAGGCTGTTGATGGCTTTCGTCTAACTACTGGACATGACTGTTTGAGAGTATACCTCCACTGGCTTGGCGTGGCTGCTAAGGAGGCCTGACCAATCTGAGGCCATGCCAGAATGGATAGCAACCACCTGCTCTAGTACACTGGACTCGATGAATACCAGACTGACGATAATTTCAGTCAGTACTGGGAAGCTAGGCGTGAAATGGCCAAGAAGCCAAGCGAGGGCGTTGGATTTATAAATAAAACATATACTGTGCATGGGTTTTATCAAATCCATACACAATCTCGATGAGAGTACCACCTTGAGATTTATGAATAATGATAGATTAAGCAGAGACAATAGGTAAATGGAATTGTTTAGCAAAAATCGTTTTATTGTTGTTTATTTTAACGGTTGAAGTTCTTCGTGCTATCGGTAGAATGCACGAATGCTATATTGCTCCGCATAAAAGCAGAAACCTTCCTCCTCCATTTTTGACCAGTCTTTGGTGATTCTGGAAACTCCAACCAAACACGAGTTAGTGTTCCATCATCAATTACATCAATGTGGCACAATGTACCCACGGAACCATTAGCTAGCCCATCGGATACATCGATGTTGGTGGTTATAATGTACGACTTGTTGAGAACTAAAGTTACTTCGTATGGTAATCCACCTGTATCAATTACTGACATTTTATGCATCTTTTGAAGCATCTTTTTGTAGCATTTCGGCAACCCTAAAAAGATATCTGTGGCGGTTGAAAGGATCTTATTCTCCGCAAGATTCAAAACTGAACGGCTGTATTCGTCAACAGACACATTATTTAGAAATAAACAAATTTCATTCGGACAAAGATAATCAGCATCTTCTATTGAGTAAAATCGTGATTCAATTAACTGCTGCTCATCGTTATCCAGCCATTGCCAATTTTCGCTAATAACGATGAGAACATTTGATTAGCTTGCCGCATTACTTCATTAAGTTCATAGAACTTGGGTCCCCACCACTAAGTCGGACCTGTAATACGTTGCTTAATTTGTTTATAAATTGGCGTAGCTCTAAGTGGTGGTAGCTGGCGAAGATCATCAATCAAAATTGTATCCAAGCCTACCAAGTTAGTGTCGATATTGCCGGTGATCTGTTTCAATCTTGAGTCTTATTTGTGTAATAATTCAGCATCAATCATACTGACCTCATACACGATTAGTACTTTTTTCCATACTTGAAAATTTTTTGATACTGTTGTGCAAACTCTTTAGATAAGGGTAGTAATTTTGACAAACTGATTTTCTTTGGAAATCTTATTTTTGTACCTGATTTGGCAATTTGTATGTTCATTTTATTTCTCCATCTTGCCATCTGATGGAGGCACGTTTTTTATCTTTTTTTCTTAGCTGCGAATTTCTCCTAACCGTGCTCTCGTTTTCAACAATTATTCCTGCATTTTTTTCTTTATTGTTGTTTGCTGGGGTAATGTAGAATCACATCCCCTTGGTGTATTTTGCGACTAAAGTTTTTCTCCGAATGGCGCCAAGCAAAAACCATTTATTTTCAAAACGGTGTCAGAGCAAAAAAAAGGTGGTTTCCAAAAAGGCGTCAAGAGACGAAAAATGTGGAAAAAACGTGGTTTCTAAAATGGACAACATATGAAACATCAAATCAAAAAAAAAAAAAAAAAATAAATAAAAAATCAATTACAAATTCTTTTTAAATTTTGGACATATATTCATACCAAGATTCTATTAATCCTTCATTCATACAAAAAACAATCATTACTTTCTATCTCTTTTATTCAGAAAAAGATCCACTCGTCGTGTTTTACGAAGAAAAATGTGATTTCTAAAACGGTCTTCAAGAATAACAAAAAAAGTCGCTTTTAGAATGCAACAATGGGAAACATCAACCGATATGCATACTTTATAGCTGATGAAATAACGAACTCCATTTCTCTCCAACAAACACAAATTATTTCCATATTTCGGATATCCATCTTTCCTCACTGCAATTGTGCAGTGTGGTTCCAATTAAATTTCTTATTTTTACACTTATTTCAATAATTAATTTAGTCTCTGGAATTCTTAAGCTGTCCTTTTACTTCGTCGCTCCACTAATCACAGAACGTGCCATTAGTTTTTCCCAGATTGAGAGGTTTTGCTCCCTCAAAAAATCTATCAGTCGGGTCTTTCTCTTCAGACTGCTTCCTCTCGTTGCTACTCTAGAAGGCTAAAATTGCAACTGCGCTTACATTTACACCTACACAAAATTCACATATTTTTTCTTCTTTCATTTGAAATCACCACAATTGAAGTAATAAACTCTCATGAGGAGGTAAATCCTTATTTTGGAATAGATGTTCCGTAACTTAACGCGCCACTTGTATGTTTTTTGTTACTGAATGACAGTGATGATTCTGCGGTAATGATAGGATCAGGAATGGAGAGAGAGAGAGAGATTTTGTGTACTCTCTGATGAGCATTATCAAATTTTAGATTGAATGGGGTTGGCTGGTAACTTTGCGTTGAGGAGCAACAGAGAGAACACTTTTATTTTTCACATTCTCGGTAGCTCCCTTAATTCTTCCAGGAGCAGATTCTGTACTTTTGGACAGAGAGATATTTTCTTTTGCAGTTCCGGATTGTATAATATTTATTGTCAAAAATTCTGCTCAGGATGCAGACACACTAAAATGAGGAACATAGGAGGGATCCTTTTCTTGGGAGTTTTTCCTTTGTAGCTTCAATTTTAGAAACTGAATTTTTATCAAGATGGCAGTGTGATGATTCTGCTTTAACCCGTTTTATTTCAATTTATTTATTTATTCTGTTCAAATTTGAGTAGAATTCTATTTTCTAAAGTTAGTTGAACCTAAACAAACTAAATATAACAAATTTTGAGAAATTTATATATTTTATATAAGAAATCTTGACTCGCCCTCTAAATAGGACACTGGGATAAAATTTGCATTTACATGCTTTAGTTTTCCCTTCACTAATGAAAAGCTATTTCCGAGTACAAAATCTTCATTCGAAAAATACTTTATTGTTTACAAAATATTTCACTTTTCAATTAAATTTCATTCTAATTTTAGTGGAAAGGTCCAAATGAAGCCTAATAAAGCATTTTGTCATATTTGTCACAGTATGTTTTTGGTTTTCCTTTGTCGCCCTCTCTTTGACAACGGCGTTGTTTTTCTTGCTTTAGTAAAAAAATGACCAACGTTATCTTTACGGATGTCTTCTTTTGCATAAGAAGGTACAGTCAAAATCCTAGGTCTACCTCTAGTTTTTATCACAGTTTTTTTAGACTGACTGTTGTTACAGCTCTTCGGGACTCCTTCAAGTGTAGGACTTCACCTTTGTTGAGAGTTTTGTGAATTATCCGGGCATTTACCATAACCATATCCAGTGAACGTATAAAAAGTAACCTATATCACTTTCCCCTTAGAATTTTAAAGGGATAAAGTCCAGCTGTGGACATCTCCACCACCCATATGTTTATTGTAAGAATTTACCAAATTCGGCACCTTCCAGTTAACTTTATTTTTGTATCGCCTCCAAATTTCATAAAATGATTATTGAGTATGACAGAGAAAGGTTTTACTTAGATCCTGGACATGCTAACTTTCAGTTCTATTGTCCACAAAGTATAAATAAGATTTCAATCTTTGGTAGCGGTTTCGTGACATGGAATTTTTCACAAGGGGAAGGTCTTCAGCATCTGACCAATAATCACGTTCACAGGTATTCGAATGATAACCAGTTAGAAGTAAAATTCCTAAAAAAGCACGTATTTCGTCAGCAATGGTCAAGAAATCGTGTTCGCTTTTTACATCTGCCGCATATCGCATAGTTTCTTTTACAATGAAACCGTAAACTTCACCGGAATAAAGCTGCTCAAAAAGCTATAATGGAGTTTTATCTTTCAAAGCAGTTTCCATCTGCTTGAGCAAGACACCGTCCTCCCACTTATAATTTCCATCGCGCTGACTGGGATAAATTCACACGACAAGCGGCTATTGATTCTGTGCAGGGAAGTTGATGATGCCATTCTTAATGTCTCACCGATGCTATTATGAAGGCTGCCTTGCAGACATCGAACTCTTATAGGAAGCTGGGGAATTTTGCCTGTCACCAAGCTAAAAAGGAAAGCTTGGGGTATTTTCAGAAGGTACCCCACCACGGTTAATTTCATAGCGTTTAAACGTGCAAAAGCGTCAGCTCGTAGAATACGACATCTAAGAGAGATTCTTGGATTCTGTACATATCTTCGATCACATCGTCAACTACGAGTCAACAGTTATGGAGAAAAGTAAAAGCAGCGAATGGGGGGTCTCTATCGTGATTTTACCTTTCCGATACTGGAAACTTCGACTGCTGTTTATTCATCACCGACTGATGTAGCCAACTTGATTGGCGAAACATTCGCTAGTGTGTCAAGCTCCGATTCTTATAGCGCTACATTTCTAGCTACTAAAAATCGTTCAGAGCGTACACCTATAAACTTCAGGTGCCGACAATTTCTACCTTATAATTGTAACTTTTACATATGGGAATTGAAGAGGGCCCTATCATCGGCCCACAATACTAGTCCAGGACCTGATGGAATATCGTACGAAATGCTTCTTCACTAAAGCGAGGATTCACTACTAAGTCTTCTTTACCTATTCAATCGAATCTGGATGGAGCAGGTGTATCTTCGTGTATGGGAAGAGGCCATAGTAATACCTATCCTAAAACCTGGAAAAGATCCAAAACACCCTCTCAGCTATCGACTGATAACACTCACGAGCTATGGTCAATGCCCGTCTCATTTATCAACTGGAAAAGAACCGATGTATTCCTCTATTTCAGAGTGGTTTCCGCAAAGGACGACGCACCCTCGACAATATCATCTCGCTGGAAATCAAAATTAGGAACGCATTCGTCCGGAGGAACCATCTTGTCTCTATTTTCTTAGACATCGAGAAGGCATATGATTGTACTTGGCGCTATGGGATTCTTAGCACTTTATATGGTTACGGGCTTAGAGGCAATTTGCCTTGTTTCATACAAAATTTTTTAGCTGCCCGAAAATTTAAAGTTCGTTTAGGTGACACTCGATCCCCATCTTTTATTCAAGCTGAGGGAGTACCTCAGAGGAGTATTTTGAGTGTCACCCTTTTCATTTGTCATATTTCACCTATCTTGTCTCACTTTCAGCCCTCTATACAGGCTTCATTATATGTGAATGATCTACAAATAAGTGTGGCCGCGGTAGCCTAGTGGTATAGGTATCGGATCGTGGCTGGCTTTGTCACGAGTTCGAGCCCAGTACCACTAAAGACCCGCCGTGTAGGGCAGCGATGCACGCTAAATCTGTCGAGAGCTGAAACGTCCTCCCGTTGGTGTGGTGTGGTAGTTAGGAGAGGGGGTGCCAGCTCAGGTGTCGTTCACGTCACTTGACCATCGTTCAAAATTACGTGGTCCGTCGCCAAAAGCCCTTAGCTGAACAGTGCGACGTTAATATTCACACACTCACTCTACAAATAAGTTGCGAAGGCTCGGACATGCGTTTGATAGAGCGGCAGTTACTAACTGCCGTTAACAAGTTTGTTAAGTGGTGCGATGAGAATGGCCACAATATATCTGCCATTAAGAGTTGCTGCGTGCACTTCTGTCGCAAACTGGTTCTTCACCCCGACCCTGCAATATTCATCCGTGAATCACAAATTCCCATAGTTCCCGAAGTGCGATTTCTTGGAATAATATTCGACCACCGACTCACCTTCTTTCCACATATTTTACATCTGCGGAAGAAGTGTGAAAAGTCCCTCAACCTCCTGAAGGTTCTATCGAACACCTCTTGGGGTGCGGATCGAGCATCTCTGCTCCGAGTACATCTATCTATTGTACTTTCCCGGATTGATTATGGTTCTGTTGTATACGGATCTGCGAGCGACTCTACGCTTAAAAACTTGACCCAGTCTATCACGCAGCATTGAGAATCTGCTCTGGTGCGTTTCGCACATCGCCGGTACAGAGTTTCTACGTCACTTGCAACCAACTTCCTCCGAACCTAAGACCAAAAAAGCAAGCTCTTGCTAATTATTTTAAGATCTTGTCCATGCCCTCACATCCTCTGAAAAATGTGAATTTGACTATACGCATGAAGAGAATTTATGATGCTCGGTCACATAACATACGTCCATTTATGGAAAGAGTGAGTGAATTTGAGGTTTTATGGCGCAAGAGCCAATTTTGGCTATGCTGCGCCAAACATTTGTTAAAAAAAATTTAAAATATTTTATAAAATATTTAGATATAATGACAATACAGTTCTAAAAAGTTAAAATTCTAATCACATTAAACAGTTTTCAAGTAAATAAAGAGAAAATTTGGTGGGGACTTCCACGTCGTAGACAATCATTTCTTCCTCATCCGTTGTATACTCATCAGGTGCTGGTTTTCTCGGTCTATGTGGAGTCATTTTTATGTCTATTATATTTTTAAGTACTCTTTTCTTTCTTCTTATATCTCGAATTTTTGTTTTTTCTTTAAATTCTGTGTTATAGAGGCAAAAGGGTCTTGAATATTCGAGTTGGATGAGGAAGCGGATATGATTGAGGAAGATGACTCATTGATGGAAGGTGCATCATTAGATGTAGGAATAGGTGGTTGAGGCTCTGAGTTAGTAGCTGCTATTGAAGAGGTGGACGGCAGGAGTTGGGCTGGGCTGAAGATGATGATCTAGAGCTATCAGGAGTAGATATTGATATATCTGGTCTTGGCTTGTATGAAAGTGGTTCAAGTAATTTTAAAGGGGGACATGCTTTATTAGATGAAGAAAATGCAGCAGATGTAGATAAACTATTAGATGTGGTGGGAGTAGTATCTATTAAATGAACAGATAGTTGAGATTCTGATGACGAGGTAACTGTTACAGAATATGTGGGTGGTAAGAGGTTTGCTTGAGTTGTGGTTGATGATTTGTTAATTACAGGTATTTTAGAAGACATTATTGGCTTTGGAATGGATACCAAAGGTTGTAGTAGTTTTAAAGGTGGACATACTATTTTTGTAATATTTTCATCAGTTTGGGTTGTTGTGGTTACAGTTGAGGGTTTGGCAGCTTGTACGTATGTTTGGGACGATTGTGGAGCTATTAATTTCCGTGCTTCTACATATGAAATATTTCTATTTGTTTTATAGCTTGGATTTCTTTTTCTGTTTTCCATTTTTAGCATAATTTTGAGTCTGTTGAATGAGACTGGGAGCAAATAACGCATTTCGGCTCTAGAGTAAAATCTGTGGAAGAATGTCCAACAGTTGCACATCTAGAGCACGTCAATTGTCCATGGCAAGCAGTCTGTGAGTGTCCAAACCTCTGGCATTTAAAGCAGAGCAGAGGATTCGGAATGTATGAACGGATTTTACAGTTTAAGTAGCCAGCTTTTATTGTTTTCGGTAGATTCGGGATATTGAATGTTAGTATTAAATGTTTTGTAGGAATAATTGTAGTATCTTTTTTTTATAGTAATTCTTTTGACCTGAATCACACCCTGATCAGAGAACCCATCAAGAATTTCTGCTTCAGGAGTGTTCAACAAGTCAGGTTCAGAAATGACACCGCGAGAAGTATTTAGTGATTTGTGAGTACTTATTGTTAGAAGAGAATCGCGAAAAAAGATTTGGCAAGTAAACAAGACTTCATTTGCAGAGCAGAGTTTGTTTCAATTAATAAATCACCGGATCGTAAACGTTTTACTGATTTAGGTTCACCACCTATTCCTATTAGTGCTTTGTGAATAGCAAATGGCGACTTTTTCATCATATTATTGTTTGGCAGTGATAAAATCAAGAATCGTGAATGTTTAGAAATAAAGTCAATGTTTCGATTGGGTAAAACAAGGCCTTTACCCGGGCACATCAGTATTGGATCCATAAAAACAACTTCGTTCTGGCGTGCCTCCACCCACCATGGAGTCCAACAAGGGAGGTAATGTGCCGGTCATCTGGCCAAAAACCAGGCACGGCGCTTACCCACCCAGTGAGTGAGTGAGTGTAGGGTTTTATGGCGCAAGAGCCAATTTTGGCTATGCTGCGCCAAACATTTGTTAAAAAACTTAATATGTTTTATAAAATATTTAAAAATGACAATACAGTTCTAAAAAGTTAAAATTTCAAATCACATAAAACCGTTTTCAAGTAATTAAAGAAAAAATTTCGTGGGAAGTTGCCCCACCACACAAGTCAGACCATATAATAAAATAAAAACAATTGAAAAAGAAGAATGAAACATGTTAGTTTAAAACAAAGTTAGGTAATACACGTTATTAAAAAATTAGCCTCTACTTTTCCTGAATCGGGTTGGAGTTAACGCACATATATGTGTGAGGATTGTTTCGATAATATTCCCTCATGGCGAATTTATCCGTAGGATCTGGCTCAAGTTCTTCCTCCACGTCATACATAAACATGTCATCATCATCAGTAGTATACTCCTTAGGTGCTGGGTTTATGTGGAGCTATTTTTATTTCAATTTCTGGTTTCTGTACTTTTTTTGGGGCGCTTTCTTCTATTTCTTGAATTTCGTTTTACACTTTTTGGGATTTCTGATGCATTCGAATGTTCACTATTGGATGTAGTAGGGACAAACTCTGGTAAGGGAACTAATGGTTGAGATTCAGTTAAAAGTTCAGTAAATTTATTAGAGGTTGTAAGAGGGCGGGTTAGTTTCTAAAGATGTATTTGTAGTGGAAAGTGCGTCACTAGTTACAGGAATAGGTGATTGAGGTTCAGTGACAGTAGTTTCTGTTGAAGAGGTGGAGGGTAAGAGTTCTGCCTGGGCTGAAGATGATGTGCAAACAGGAGTGGCTATTGATATATTTGGTTTGGGGATGGATGAAAGTGGTTGAAGTAACTTCAAAGGTGGACATTTTAAGTTTGTTATATTTTCATCTGTTTGAGTAGAATTGTTTTTAATACTGGATTTGGCCGCTTGAGCGTAGGTTTGAGATGATTGTGGGACTATTAATTTACGTGCTTCCAGATAAGCAATATTTTTATTTGTTTTTTATTCCCTTTATTTGCATTTCAATTTTCCATTTTGGGCATAATTTTGAATTGGATGGATGTGGTTGGGTACAGTTAACACATTTCGGCTCTAGAGTACAATCCGTGGAAGAATGCCCAACGGTTGCACATCTAGAGCATGTTAATTGACCGGGGCAGGAAGTTTGGGAGTGACCGAACCTCTGGCACTTGAAGCAGCGCGGAGGATTCGATTATGTATGGACGTATTTTACAGTTAGGGTAACCGGCATTTATGGTTTTCGGTAAATTTGGGCTATTGAAAGTTAAACTAACATGTTTTGTTGGAATTATTAAAGTGTCTTTTTTTTATTGTGATTCTTCTGACCTGAATAACACCCTGATTGGAGAATCCCTCCAGGATTTCCGCTTCAGAGGTGGTCAACAGGTCAGGTTCAGAAATGATACCGCGACATGAGTTGAGAGTTTCATGAGGGCTTATTGTTACAGTTGAATTCAAAAACGTTTTTGCAAAAAGAAAAGACTTGGTTTGTAAAGCACAGAAACTGTTTCAATCAGTAAATCACCGGATCTTAATCTTTTAACTGATTTAGGTTCACCACCTATTCCTATGAGGGCTTTTTGAATTGCAAAAGGCGATTTAGAAGACATTTCATTGTTTGGAAGAGAAATCAATAAAAATCTGGTACGTTGTGAAGTTTGATCGACGTTGAGAGTGGGTAATACGAGGCCTTTACCCTGGCACAGCATATCTGGATCCATAAAAACGTGTATACAACTTCGTCCTGGAGTGCCTCCACCCACCACGGAGTCCAACAAGGGAGGCAGTGTGCCGGTCATCTAGCAAAAACCAGGCACGGCGCTTACCCAGAGTACACCCAGAATATAGTGATACAGTCCAGGGTGAGGATCCAACGGGTAAACCCGACACCTTATCTGCAGCACTAACCCTACAGCAGTATCTCTTCGGGGACACCGAAGAGAGGTACTACCAGCCGATTGATAGGAGCGGGCTCACTCCTGCCTCCCGTCTACAGCGAAGCGTGGGCCAAAGGTATTCCGAGGACACCATTTTCCTCCTTACGGGACGCCGCACACGGCAAACATGCGGGTTGAAGAACCAACGGTGTTAGTCGAAAACAAATAAAGCAACATAATCAAAAAATTAAAAAAAATATACGAAAAAGGAACTAAACTAACGCAATACAAAATGTAAACCATAATATGTTAGTAATAAAAAGTAAGTTTTTTCAATAGAAAACAAATTTTGAACAAAGTTCATTTATTGACATAGGTCTGTGGTCTGGACGGGAAAAGAAGAAAAGGAGAGGGTCGAAAATAGAGAAGGATCACTAGGGTACCCCGGGGTCGTGACACCCGCGTTTACGAAAGATAGTAAAACCCCTTGGGAAAAGGAAAGATCACTAGAGTAGGGTACCTCGGGATTGTGACACCCGTACTCACCTAAAGAAGGTGAGCCCCCTGAGGGGCCATTTATGGAAAGAACGAAGCTTCTGTTATCCGAGCTCTATTTATCTGATGTTGATATCCACCAAAGAAACATTTTGCAGTTCCAACCATGGAATACACCACGTTTCCATTATATCAACCCTTTCGCTACCTACAGTAGATCCGCCATAGCACCAGTCGCTTTTCAACGCATCTTTGCTTACCATCGGAGTCGGTATAGTGATTCTTCTCCCATCTACACAGATGGTTCAAAACGAACAGATTAGGTTGGGTGTGGAGTTGTGATGGAAGATAATATGCGCGGTTATCGGCTCGATAATTGTTGCAGCATTTTCACTGCAGAAGCCATCGCTTTGTACCGCGCACTTCAATTAATTGACCCCCAAACACCTCGTAAATGCTGTATCTATACTGATAGTATGAATGTCTTAGAAGCGATGGAAAACTACAACGATCAGTGTCATCCTGTGGTGTGTGATATGATAGACATTAGGAGTCGACTGCATGGCAAGGGTTGTGATAAACAGTTTTGCTGGATACCAAGCCACGTGGGTATTAAAGGTAACGAGCAAGCGGACATCGAGGCTCGGTCGGCAAGAACAGAATTGCCGCTAACAGTTCCCCTTTGTGACATGAAGCGCGTCATCCAGAATCGTATTGATAATACCTGGCAGGAATCATGGAATTTGCAGACTATTAACAAACTGCATTGTGTGAAGCCTGTCATTGGAGCTTTGCCTGTAATGCCGATGCGAAGAACCGATGTTAAGCTGACTCGGCTTCGCATTGGTCATACTTGTTTCACGCACAGGCATCTTTTATTGGGTGAGAATGCCCCAGAATGTACTTCATGTTAAGTTCTGTATTTTGTTCATCACATTTTAATAGATTGTCCAGTTTTTTATCATCATCGCATCATTTGTTTTCGTACATCAATTTTATCTTTATCTGATTTGGTTGGGGAAAATCCCCATCCAAATCTATTTGCATTCCTACGTGCAATCGGTATGTTGCACCAATTATAATTTTTTATAGAATTCATTTTATACAATCTGATCTCTTTATAAATGAATTACTTTATTTACTTTGCGAAAATCATGAAAACTTGAACATTATTATTATTTATTTATTTATTATTAGTATTAATTTTTTTATTTTTTATATTAAATTATTTTTTCCAATTGAAATTCTATTGAAACATTTTGAGCAAAATCTGACTTTATTCTAATTATTTACGATTTAGAACCAGTTTTCCAAGTTTGATTACTTTTTGAATCATTTTTTGGCGCAGCTTAGCCTAATTTGGCTCTTGTGCCATAAAATCAAGCAATCAATCAACAGCGGCAGTTAAACACGAACAATTAGGAGAATGAGGCAAGAACGGATGAGAAGACCTTCCAAATAGTGCTCAGCAGCGAGATTGGGCGCCAGTTGGTCACGTCAAGGGGATCAACTTTCTTGTAGATCAGCACAACTTTATCCTTGGAGGCTCATTTTGCGAGATCGCACGTGACAACATCGTTCGTTGTTTCACCAAAATATCCTCTAGAAAATCTGTCCCCGCTGATTTTTCTTTCCCCGCTTATCCCGAGCCCGTTGCAGGCGAATTTTTAACGGCCCGCTTTGTCTCTTGTGAAGTTTGGGACTAGCAGGCCCGTTTTACCGACTCGGCCAAAGGCCCAGGTGTTATTCGATAATCTGTATTAAAGAGAGATAAAATGCTCACTACAATACATTAAAATATGTGCTAACAAAGACGTCTACTCGAAGAACCAAACCACTGTTTAAATGTGGAAAAATATGGACCCAGTTATGACGAAGCTTATCAAAGTGTCGCAACCAGCCACTAAGGAAAATGATTAGTTTCTCCTTAGCGTACTGGTTACCTTACGGGCCACGAGCCAGGCTACTCTTTTATATTACCCAATAGGTCGCGAAGCGATGCTCGACAGCACGTGGTCCAAAAAGGTGTCAACAGGATCTCAAGAAGATTGTCGACCAAATCCTTCGAAGCTATAGCTCATTTTGCAGGATCCCACGTGTCAGCATCATTTGTCGTTTCACCAGTTTATTCTCTATAATATCTGTCCCCTCTGATTTAAATTTCCCCGTTTATCAGTTGCCGGTTGCTAGAGAATTTTTAAGGGCCCCTTTGTATCTTCTGAAGTTTCAGATAAGCTGGCCGATCTTAGCAACTCGGCTCCGATTCCAGATGGCATTCGATATTCTGTTTTAAAAAAGAGAGATAAATGCTCACTACAATACATTAAACTAGGTGCTCAACAAGGACGTCTAGTCGAAGAACCAAACCTATGTCTAAATGTGGAAAAATATAGACCCAGTTATGATGCAGCTCATCAAAGTATCGAGCCCAACCACTAATGAAAACAATTAGTTTCTCCTTAGCGTACTTGCTACCTTACCGGCCACATGCCAGGCTACTCTTCGATCTTAGCCGATAGGTCGAGAAGCGATGGTCGAGAGCATTTGGAAGATTGTCGACCCAATCCTTTGAGGATATAGCTCATTTTGCAGGATCCCAAGTGTCAGCATCATTACTTAGTTTACTATACTCTGTATTTTATTATATCTTATTATATCTCATTATTTTATTGTATTCTTAGTTTTAGTTTTATGATATGGTATTCTCTTTTATTTGTATTCGCGTGCGTGATCATGTCTGGGCATTATCCACTTATAGTTGTCATTTCTAAAATATCGAAACGATTTACATCATTCTCACACACTCTGTCGTCTACCCCCAGAAGACATTCTAGGGGCTTCCCAATCGCACATCGTACCAGACGGCAGCCGTCCTTCGAGCTTGCTGTCAAGCTGTTCCTATGCAAAATATGTAACAAACGATTTTGCAGCCAAAAGGAACTGTGGAATCACCTCCATCAATCCCACTCACCATCTCCTAAAAAGGGCGATGCGATCTTGGCTTTCCCGATCGAGTTCCAAATTGCACAGATGGCTACACCCGACGAATTTAGTTCTTTCTTCATGCCTAAAACTCCTCAGCCGTCCTGTAGCCAGCCAACTGGTGTCCCTTCATCCACATCTCCTGGTGTTTTAAAGAACAACTCCCCCTCGCATAGGTCAGACGACGATTTCCCGCCAATCGTTGAACAACATGTGACTGAGCTCCCTTCCTTTCACGAATTAAGCCTGCATCAAGATATTCTCTCGCGGTCTCTACTTGTTTGAGAAAGGTCTGCTTCATCAAATGTGCACAATTAAATGGTCCTCGAGTCTGCCTAACGACCTCGAATCAATCAAGATTGCCACGACGGCTCCCCGCCCATGAGCCCTCAAAATACTACCCCAGTTACTTTAGGTCAAATTGCCCCCACAACTCCGAACTTCGACATCCAGCACCCTTGTCAGTCTGCGACCGTGGGAAGTGTGGAGCGTCCGTCTTCAGGCTCTACAACTAAGGGGTAACATCTGTCTTCCCGTCGCCTACAACACAGCCACCTTCACCGACTGTGCTTGATATTGTTCTCTCGGGGAATATTTCTATCGCCCCGTCCCGGAACTCGTGGAACTCGCCAATTAATGGGGGCCCAAATTCAAGGGCTCATCCCCGAAGCCAGCCTTTCCGCCACTCACCTTCGCCCAAGTTGTTATGAAGAATACCCCAACGCCACACTTTGCTCTCATGCTCGTCTTGCGGAAGGAAATTCTACACACAAAGTGGCCTAGTTGCCCATATATGTAGAGCCACCATAGAAAATCCGTCCACTGTACCTAGCAACGCGCCTAGTAGGATCCCTGATGCTCCAGCTGACCGCTCACACCACAGAGGCCCTCCTTCCTGTACAGTATACGCCGCAAGAGATAGGGACAATGGGATGAAGTCGAATGCCAAAATACCTGTTCGACCTCCTCTCCAGCCGCATCCCAAATTCCCCAATCCAAATGTGTCTTTTGCGAGAAATCCTTCAAGACGGACTCAGCCCTCAACCAGAATCTTTCTCTTTGCAGTTGATGTATTCGGGGTTTTCAATGCGCTTTTTGATAGGACAGTTCCCGGTGCGATGGTCCTTGGAGCAATTCAAACATCTGGGTTTCATCTCACAGTTCGCAGAACTGTGATTGAAGTAATTACAGTTATAACACTGTGTATCTCCGGGTCGTTTTTTGAAAGGGTCTATAACTATGGACATATAGCAGCATTTGCTGACATCATGTATGTCTATGGCATCTTCTGCGTTTTTTCTTACCTCCACCATGAAGATGGAGAGAGGAAATTTAGATTTCCTCTGGGTCAGTTGTGCAACTTTTATTACGGGCACACCTTGTTCAGTGAGGTCCGTTTTAATATCCTCAATCGAAGTGGAAGAATGGAGACCCTTGATAACCACTTTGAGGGTACGGTCATCTGGGGAGGGTATGACGTAAAACTCCCCTTCCCTTTTTGTTTGAGTAGAGCGGTGATAGCTCTGTGCTCCTCGATATTGGAAGCCTGGATTTTAATATAATCACCTGTCAGTTTGTTAACTCATTTGGGGAATTTTTTGTTTAATTCTTGAAGAACAAGGTTCTTATTGTACATGAGCATTACAGGTTTAATTTTGAGGGAAAGATCAGCTACTTGGGCTGTTTTATCTGTTGCGACGATTTCCGGTTCGTCGATAGCGAGGCCGGCGAAGGCATGCTTTGCAGGGTTTTTATTATTGGTCTCAGCTTTAGGAGTTGAGGGCCTTTTTTTGATTTTTGTTAACAATATTGGATTTTTCCTGTTTCTTATCCAGGATAAGTGTTGCCGGCAAAATTGAGGACTCTGCTGGTCTTTTTTGTTTAGGTCGAAACGAGTTAGGCCCGTTCGAGTTTTTGTGGGTGCAGCACTGGATGGGCAAGGAAAGAGAACTTTCAACTCACCTATTCTGACAGCGAATTCCAGTTCAGCTTGTGCTTTCTCCTTGATGAGAGCCTCCAGCTGAGCAGCATCCGTGATGTCTTTGTCAAAAGTTTCAAGCTCGATCAGGTCTTGGAGGTACTTGATCCGAAGTTCTTTTATTTTAATAAGCTTTTCTGTGCTTTTTATTTAGGCACAGTGAGCAAGTGAGGATGTTGGGTTGGTGGCGGGTGCGTGGGCGGCAGACGGATGCTCCGTGCCTAGTTGCATCGCTTCAACTCGTGAGCTCTCTTTTTCGTGACTGTTCATGACGGTGTCACGAGGCTTGCACTTGCCAGAAGAGAGCAAATTCTTTACTGTCTGTAAGGGTAGTGTACTGTGAGCAAATCTTCACGAAGTATCAATCACAAGAATCATAGTAAAAAAAGCGCAACAGAATTACGTTTTTTAGACTTCGCTCAAAAAAGTGAAAAATGCTAGCTAGTTGGAAGTGACTAGGCGGAACTGAAAAAGTTTACCGAGCGAGAGTAAACACTCGAGATTGCCTCACCCTTTTTATATACAGAACATAATGACGTCACACAACCTCTTCACAGTTACAAAAACGTGGCGCCATGCAGCCACTCATTCACATAAATCATTTTTATTCACAACATACTCCCCTTGAGACTTGAGGAGAGTCTCAAACCTATAACGTTATAATTCAAAAGGATCGTCTCTTTGGTTCTTTAAACAATCTTCTGGAAGAAATACAAGGGAGTGTAATGTGCCGGTCATCTGGCCAAAACCAGGCACGGCGCTACCCACCCAGTGAGTGAGTGAGTGTAGGGTTTTTATGGCGCAAGAGCCAATTTTGGCTATGTTGCGCCAAACATTTGTTAAAAAACTTAATATGTTTTATAAAATATTTAAAATGACAATACAGTTCTAAAAAGTTAAAAATTTCAAATCTACAAACTGTTTTCAAGCAATTAAAGAAAAAAATTTCGTGGGAAGTTGCCCCACCACACAAGTCAGACCATATAATAAATAAAAACAATTGAAAAAGAAGAATGAAACATGTTAGTTTAAAACAAAGTTAGGTAATACACGTGCTATTAAAAAATTAGCCTCTACTTCTTCCTGAATCGGTTGGAGTTAACGCAATACATATGTGTGAGGATTTGTTTCGATAATATTCCCCTCATGGCGAATTTATCCGTAGGATCTGGCTCAAGTTCTTCTTCCTCCACGTCATACATAAACATGTCATCATCATCAGTAGTATACCCTTAGGTGCTGGGTTTATGTGGAGCTATTTTTATTTCAATTTCTGGTTTCTGTACTTTTTGGGCGCTTTCTTCTATTTCTTGAATTTTCGTTTTACACTCCTTTTTGGGATTTCTGATGCATTCGAATGTTCACTATTGGATGTAGTAGGACAAATCCTGGTAAGGAACCAATGGTTGAGATTCAGTTAAAAGTTCAGTAAATTTATTAGAGGTTGTAAGAGGCGGGGTTGGGTTTCTAAAGATGGTATTTGTAGTGGAAAGTGCGTCACTAGTTACAGGAATAGGTGATTGAGGTTCAGTGACAGTAGTTTCTTGCTGAAGAGGTGGAGTGGGTAAGAGTTCTTGCCTGGGCTGAAGATGATGTGCAAACAGGAGTGGCTATTGGATATATTTGGTTTGGGATGGATGAAAGTGGTTGAAGTAACTTCAAAGGTGGACATTTTAAGTTTGTTATATTTTCATCTGTTTGAGTAGAATTGTTTTATTACTGATTTGGCCGCTTGAGCGTAGGTTTGAGATGATTGTGGGACTATTAATTTACGTGTTTCCAGATATAAATATTTTATTTGTTTTATTCCCTTTATTTGCATTTCCACTTTCCATTTTTGGGCATAATTTTGAATTGATGGATGTGGTTGGGTACAGTTAACAATATTTCGGCTCTAGAGTACAATCCGTGGAAGAATGCCCAACGGTTGCACATCTAGAGCATGTTAATTGACCGGGGCAGGAAGTTTAGAGTGACCGAACCTCTGGCACTTGAAGCAGTAGCGCAGAGGATCTGATTATGTATGGACGTATTTTTACAGTTAGGGTAACCGGCATTTATGGTTTTCGGTAAATTTGGGCTATTGAAAGTTAAACTAACATGTTTTGTTGGAATTATTAAAGTGTCTTTTTATTAGATTCTTCTGACTCGAATAATTCTGATTGGAGAATCCCTCCAGGATTTCCGCTTCAGAGGTGGTCAACAGGTCAGGTTCAGAAATGATACCGCGACATGAGTTGAGAGTTTCATGAGGGCTTATTGTTGCAGTTGAATTCAAAACGTTTTTGCAAAAGAAAAAGACTCTGTCAAAGCACAGAAACCGCTTCAATCAGTAAATCACCGGATCTTAATCTTTTTTAACTGATTTAGGTTCACCACCTATTCCTATGAGGGCTTTTTGACTGCAAAGGCGATTTTAGAAGACATTTCATTGTTTGAAGAGAAATCAATAAAAATCTGGTACGTTGGTGAAGTTTGATCGACGTGCTGAGAGTGGGTAATACGAGGCCTTACCCTGGCACAGCATATCTGATCCATAAAAACGTGTATACAACTTCGTCCTGAGTGCCTCCACCCACCACGGAGTCCAATATGGGAGGCAGTGTGCCGGTCATCTAGCAAAACCAGGCACGGCGCTTACCCAGAGTACACCCAGAATATAAGTGATACAGTCCAGGGTGAGGATCCAACGGGTAAAACCTGACAATCTTATCTGCAGCACTAACCCTGGTGTTAGCAGTATCTCCTTTCGGGGACACCGAAGAGAGGTACTACCAGCCGATTGATAGGAGCGGGCTCACTCTGCCTCCCGTCTACAGCGAAGCGTGGGCCAAAGGTATTCCCGGAGGACACCATTTTCCTCCTTACGGACGCACACGGCAAACATGTGGGTTGAAGAACCAACGGTGTTAATGAAAACAAATAAAGCAAATATAATCAAAAAATTAAAAAAATATACGAAAAAGGAACTAAACTAACGCAATACAAAATGTAAACCATAATATGTTAGTAATAAAAAGTAAAAGTTTTTCAATAGAAAACAAATTCTTGAACAAAGTTCATTTATTGGACATAGGTCTGTGGTCTGGACGGAAAAGAAGAAAAAGGAGAGGGTCGAAAATAGAGAAGGATCACTAGGGTACCCCGGGTCGTGACACCCGCTTACGAAAGATAGTAAAACCCCTTGGGAAAAGGAAAGATCACTAGAGTAGGGTACCTCGGGATTGTGACACCCGTACTACCTAAAGAAGGTGAGCCCCCTGAGGGGCCATTTATGGAAAGAACGAAGCTTCTGTTATCCGAGCTCTATTTATCTGATGCTGATATCCACCAAAGAAACATTTTTGTAGTTCCAACCATGGAATACACCACGTTTCCATTATATCAACCCTTTCGCTACCTACAGTAGATCCGCCATAGCACCAGTCGCTTTTCAACGCATCTTGCTTTACCATCGGAGTCGGTATAGTGATTTTCTCCCCATCTACACAGATGGTTCAAAACGAACAACAGATTAGGTTGCGTGGAGTTGTGATGAAGTGCGCGATAATATGCGCGGTTATCGGCTCGATAATTGTTGCAGCATTTTCACTCGCAGCAGCTTGGCATCGCCTTGTACCGCGCACTTCACTAATTGACCCCCAAAACACCTCGTAAATACTGTATCTATACTGATAGTATGAATGTCTTAGAAGCGATGGAAAACTACAACGATCAGTGTCATCCTGTGGTGTGTGATATGATAGACATTAGGGAGTCGACTGCATGGCAAGGGCTGTGATAAACAGTTTTGCTGGATACCTCGCCACGTGGGTATTAAAGGTAACGAGCAAGCGGACATCGAGGCTCGAATGGCAAGAACAGAATTGCCGCTAACAGTTCCCCTTTGTGACATGAAGCGCGTCATCCAGAATCGTATTGATAATACCTGGCAGGAATCATGGAATTTTGCAGGACTATTAACAAACTGCATTGTGTGAAGCCTGTCATTGAGCTTTGTTTGTAATGCCGGGATGAAGAACCGGATGTTAAGCTGACTCGGCTTCGCATTGGTCATACTTGTTTCACGCACACAGGCATCTTTTATTGCGAGAATGCCCCAGAATGTACTTCCTCATGTTAAGTTCTTGTATTTTGTTCATCACATTTTTAATAGATTGTCCAGTTTTTATCATCATCGCATCATTTGTTTTCGTACATCAATTTTATCTTATCTGACGGTTGGGGAAAATCCCCTCATCCAAATCTGCGCACCTCTTACGTGCAATCGGTATGTTGCACCACTATAATTTTATGTAGTTCATTTTATACAATCTGATCTCTTTATAAATGAATTACTTATTTACTTTGGTGAAAATCATGAAAACTTGAACATTATTATTATTTATTTATTTATTATTAGTATTAATTTTTATTTTTTATATTAAATTATTTTTCCAATTGAAATTTATTGAAACATTTTGAGCAAAATCTGACTTTATTCTAATTATTACGATTTAGAACCAGTTTTCCAAGTTTGATTACTTTTTGAATCATTTTACAGCTAGCCTAATTTGGCTCTTGTGCCATAAAAAATCAAGCAATCAATCAACAGCGGCAAAGTTAATGAACAATTAGGGAGAATGAGGCAAGAACGGATGAGAAGACCTTCCAAATAGTGCTCAGCAGCGAGATTGGGCGCCAGTTGGTCACGTCAAGGGGATCAACTTTCTTGTAGATCAGCACAAATCTCTTATCCTGAGGCTCATTTGCGAGATCGCACGCGACAACATCGTTCGTTGTTTCACCAAAAATATCCCTCTAGAAAATCTGTCCCCGCTGATTTTTCTTCTTTCCCCGCTTACTTCCGAGCCCGTTGCAGGCGCACTTTTAACGGCCCGCTTTGTCTCTGTGAAGTTTGGGACTAGCAGGCCTGTTTTACCGACTCGGCCAAAAGGCCCAGGTGTTATTCGATAATCTGTATTAAAGAGAGATAAATGCTCACTACAATACATTAAAATATAAAAAGCATAACAAAGACGTCTACTGAAGAACCAAACCACTGTTTAAAATGTGGAAAGCTATGGGACCCAGTTATGACGAAGCTTATCAGTAAATGTAGTAACCAGCCACTATGAAATGATTAGTTTCTCCCTAGCGTACTGGTTACCTTTTACGGGCCACGAGCCAGGCTACTCTTTATATTACCCAATAGGTCGCGAAGCGATGCTCGACAGCACGTGGTCCAAAAAAAGGTGTCAACAGGTGATCTCAAGAAGATTGTCGACCAACCTTTCGAAGCTATAGCTCATTTTGCAGGATCCCACGTGTCAGCATCATTTGTCGTTTCACCAGTTTATTCTCTATAATATCTGTCCTCTGATTTAAATTTCCCTGTTTATCAGTTGCCGGTTGCCAGAGAATTTTGGCGGGCCCCCTTTGTATCTTCTGAAGTTTCAGATAAGCTGGCCGATCTTAGCAACTCGGCTCCGATTCCAGATGGCATTCGATATTCTGTTTTAAAAAAGAGAGATAAAATGCTCACTACAATACATTAAACTAGGTGCTAACAAGGACGTCTAGTCGAAGAACCAAACCTATGTCTAAAATGTGGAAAAAAATATAGACCCAGTTATGATGCAGCTCATCAAAGTATCGAGCCCAACCACTAATGAAACAATTAGTTTCTCCTTAGCGTACTTGCTACCTTACCGGCTTACATGCCAGGCTACTCTTCGATCTTTTAGCCGATAGGTCGAGAAGCGATGGTCGAGAGCATTTGGAAGATTGTCGACCCAATCCTTTGAGGATATAGCTCATTTTGCAGGATCCCAAGTGTCAGCATCATTACTTAGTTTACTATACTGTATTTTATTATATCTTATTATATCTCATTATTTTATTGTATTCTTAGTTTTAGTTTTATGATATGGTATTCTTTCTTTATTTGTATTCGCGTAAGTGATCATGTCTGGGCATTATCCACTTATAGTTGTCATTTCTAAAAAATATCGAAACGATTTACATCACCTTCACACACACTCTGTCGTCTACCCCCAGAAGACATTCTAGGGGCTTCCCAATCGCACATCAAAACAGACGGCAGCCGTCCTTCGAGCTTGCCGTCAAGCTGTTCCTTATGCAAAAATATGTAACAAACGATTTTGCAGCCAAAGGAACTCAGGAATCACCTCCATCAATCCCACTCACCATCTCCTAAAAGTAGGGCGATGCGATCTTGGCTTTCCCGCGATCGAGTTCCAAATTGCACAGATGGCTACACCCGACGAATAATTTAGTTCTTCTTCATGCCTAAACTCCTCAGCCGTCCCAGCGCCAGCCAACTGGTGTCCCCTTCATCCACATCTCCCGGTGTTTTAAAGAACAACTCCCTCGCATAGGTCAGACGACGATTTCCCCTGCCAATCGTTGAACAACATGTGACTGAGCTCCCTTCCTTTTCACGAATTAAGCCTGCATCAAGATATTCTCTCGCGGTTCTACTGTTTGAGAAAGGTCTGCTTCATCAAATGCACACCAAATGGTCCTCGAGTTCGCCTAACGACCTCGAACCAATCAAGATTAAGCCACGACATTCATGAGCCCAAAATACCCCAGTTACTTTAGGTCACACCCGGGTCTCCCCGCATTAACTCCGGAATCCTCGACATCCAGCACCCTTTGTCAGTCTGCGACCGTGGGAAGTGTGGAGCGTCCGTCTTCAGGCTCTACAACTAAGGGGGTAACATCTGTCTTCCTGTCGCCTACAACATTGCTTCACCTTCACCGACTGTGCTTGATATTGTTCTCGGGGAATATTTCTATCGCCCTGTCCCGGAACTCGTGGAACCTGCCACCAATGGGGGCCCAAATTCAAGGGCTCATCCCCGAAGCCAGCCCTTCCACACCTCACCTTCGCCCAAGTTGTGCCATGAAGAATACCCCAACGCCACACTTGCTCTCTATGCCTGTCTTGCGGAAGGAAATTTACACACAAAGTGGCCCAGTTGCCCATATATGTAGAGAGCCACCATAGAAAACTGTCCACTGTACTCCAGTTAACGCGCCTAGTAGGATCCCTGATGCTCCAGCTGACCGCTCACACCACAGAGGCCCTCCTTCCCGTACAGTATACGCCGCAAGAGATAGGGACAATGGGATGAAGTCGAATGCCAAAATACCTGTTCGACCCCCTCCAGCCGCATCCCAAATTCCCCAATCCAAATGTGTCTTTTGCGAGAAATCCTTCAAGACGGACCCAGCCCTCAACCAGAATCTTTCTTTGCAGTTGATGTATCTGGGGTTTTCAATGCGCTTTTGATAGGACAGTTCCCGGTGCGATGGTCCTTGGAGCAATTCAAACATCTAGTTTATCTCACAGTTCGCAGAACTGTGATTGAAGTAATTACAGTTATAACACTGTGTAGCTCCGGGTCGTTTTTGAAAAGGGTCTATAACTATGGACATATAGCAGCATTTGCTGACCATCATGTATGTCTATGGCATCTTCTGCGTTTTTCTACCTCCACCATGAAGATGGAGAGAGGAAATTTAGATTTCCTCTGGGCCGCTTGTGCAACTTTTATTACGGGCACACCTTTTGTTCAGTGAGGTCCGTTTTAATATCCTCAATCGAAGTGGGAAGAATGGGAGACCCTGATAACCACTTTGAGGGTACGTCATTCGGGGAGGGTATGACGTAAAACTCCCCTTCCTTTTTGTTTGAGTAGGAAAGCGGTGATAGCTCTGTGCCCCGGATATTGGAAGCCTGATTTTTAATATAATCACCTGTCAGTTTGTTAGAATCATTTGGGAATTTTTGCTTTTAATTCTTTTGAAGAAGAACAAGGTTCTTATTGTACATGAGCATTACAGGTTTAATTTTGAGGGAAAGATCAGCTACTTGGGCTGTTTTATCTGTTGCGACGATTTCCGGTTCGTCGATAGCGAGGCCGGCGAAGGCATGCTTTGCAGGGTTTTTATTATTGGTCTCAGCTTTAGGAGTTGAGCCTTTTTTCGATTTTTTGTTAACAATATTGGATTTTTCCTGTTTCTTATCCAGGATAAGTGTTGCCGGCAAAATTGAGGACTCTGCTGGTCTTTTTTGTTTAGGTCGAAACGAGTTAGGCCCGTTCGAGTTTTTGTGGGTGCAGCACTGATGTAAGGGGCGAAAGAGAACTTTCAACTCACCTATTCTGACAGCGAATTCTGTGTCTAGCTTGTGCTTTCTCCTTGATGAGAGCTCTCCAGCTGAGCAGCATCCGTGATGTCTTTGTCAAAAGTTTCAAGCTCGATCAGGTCTTGGAGGTACTTTGATCCGAAGTTCTTTATTTTATCAAGCTTTTTCTGCGCTTTTATTTAGGCACAGTGAGCAAGTGAGGATGTTGCTGGTGGCGGGGTGCGTGGGCGGGCAGACGGATGCTCCGTGCCTAGTTGCATCGCTTCAACTCGTGAGCCTCTCTTTTCGTGACTGTTCATGACGGTGTCACGAGGCTTTAATTCTGCTGTAAAGAGAGCAAAATTTTTACCGTCTGTGGCGGCAGTGTACTGTGAGCAAATCTTCACGAAGTTGCTCACGTAATCACAAGAATCATAGTAAAGCGCAAATGAATTACGTTTTTAGACTCGCCTTCAAAAGTGAAAAATGCTAGCTAGTTGAAGTGACTAGGCGGAACGGAAAAGTTTTCACTGGTTTGAGTAAAACACTGAGATTGCTTCACCCTCTTTTATATACAGAACATAATGACGTCACACAACCTCTTCACAGTTACAAAAACGTGGCGCCATGCAGCCACTCATTCACATAAATCATTTTATTCTGCCAAATATACCTCTTTTGAGACTTGAGGAGAGTCTCAAACCTATAACAGTTATAATTCAAAAGATCGTCTCTTTGGTTCTTTAAACAATCTTCTGGAAGAAGTATATTTTTTTACCATTACATCATTAATATTCAAGACATTTTCAGGTTTAGTACATTTAACAGAAATTGATTCTCTTTTCAACTCCTTATCGCTACTTGGTAAATCGTTTGTACTTCCAAAGGGTACATGTTGACCAAGTGTACATAGTTCCATGTTGAGTTTTGAAATGCACCGTTCGAATTTCCTTATCTCGTCCAGGAATTAATTATATCTTTTAGCACAGGCCGCACAAACGCGTTTCTATTGTCGTCTCACCGAGACTCATTTCCCGAATCTTCGTCTCGCAATCCGATTATCATTCTGTTTTGTATTAGCTCACCTAAATATCTTCCCGGAAACATTGCCTTAAATTTTAAAGTTTGAATTTCTAGTATTTGCATTCTTTCGTCTCGCGAACTTAATTCGTCAATAACGGTAATATCGAAGCAACGATTCTCTATTAAAAACATTGCAGGAGTAAGAGGGATCCATTCATGTGGATTTTCAGATATATAAGTTAAAGGTCTACTATTGATTAAAAATTCACAATCACACAAATCACTGTAGACAGTTCTTCATAGGTTAATATTGATTTTCCAAGAGAACGTCTTAATAGTTCCTTGATGATGCGAACCAATCTTTCCCACCAGCCTCCCCACCTTGCGGCGGTAGTGTATAAATTTCCAAACTATTTTTGATTTGATGTTTCTCGATATTTTCGGCGCCGATCCACTTTCCGCCAAGGCCTATTTGCCACCGGAAAACAGGTACCGTTATCTGGCTGTGCAAATTATCCTGCGCCTGGCAATGAAACGCCTAAGGGCTAGCAAAAAGGCATCAGAAGACAGAGCGTTTACTAATTCAAGAAGGAGCGCGCGATGACTGCGCAAGTAAACAATGTAATCCATACCTTTTCGCCAGTTTTTAAAAACGGAGGTCCAGCTAAGTCAATTCCTACAACTTCAGATATCGCGCAATCAGTCACACGGTCTGGCGGTAAAGGGGATGTTCCGCTTAACAATGATTTCACTTTAAAACGAGCACAAATAACACATTCATTCAAAATACTCTTAATAGTTTTTCTAGCTCTGATAATCCACAGAACCTTTCTCTAATTAATGATTGCATTATTTAGATTCCAGTATGACAGTTCTTTTTGTGTATAGATATAATCAAAAGTTTTGTAAATTGACATTTATCAGGTAACAATACAGGATACAAAAAAGAACTTCTATCATTTCGTTCAGTTATTTTAGATTTTACTCTAAAAAAATATTATCATTATCAGTAAAGTTAAAAATACATACTTAAAGGATCAAACATCAAAATAATACGTCTGAGTTAAACGAATCAATTGTTTCTCAGAATTTTCAATTTCAGCAACAGAAAGTTCATGTTCCTTACATTTGTTATAGTCTTTGCGAAAATTATTTACAAATCTTAAAACCCACGCAAATATTCTTATCATTTTACCATAATCACACACACACACACACACAGACACATTACATATAAGCAAGGGGCGCAAGTATCATTTGCTAGGATCAACATTCGCATTTCTAGTTTTTCTCTCTACGTTAACTTCTTGAGGCTTGCAACTGATTTCACCCATATGGCTAATATTCCGAATTTTGTTTCCAACCAGGCTCACCACCAGAATTAAGCATTTGTCGTGGAGAACAACCACGAGATAGTAAAATCCGCGATATTCATACTTCCTGGGACATACTTCCATGGTTGAATTTGAGTCAGTTGTCTTATTTCCTTCTCCCTATTAGCTACAAAAGCTGACCAATTTCCATATTCCTTCATCCACCAAAGTGCTGTTGTGGAATCGGACCAAAGAGTAACTTTCAAGTCCGACATATTAAGCGCTTTCAAAATAGAATTTACAAGTCGAGCACCTATACAACAAGCCCTTAGTTCTAAACGCGGTATACTCAGAAGTTTGAGAGGAGCGACTTTGCTCTAACGAGAATTACGCTAACTCTAGCATCAACTATTGATCGAGCAAAGATGCATCCCGTATATGACCCCTTGCTTGCATCAACAAATACATGCAATTCAGTAAAAATATCGATTTTCATACAACGTGGCACAGTTACACCTTTCAAAATTTGAATTTCATTAAACCATTTCATAAATTTGTTTACAATATTCTGAGGTAGTTCCTCATCCCATGCAATTTTCATTTTCCATAGTTCCTGAAATAGTAATTTTGGGAGAAATGTAGACGGCGCCAACATCCCAATGGGATCGAAAACTTTTTGTACAGTAGACAAAACTAATCGTTTGGTTATTTTCGCTTCGCACGTTAATGATTCGAAATTTGTGCAACATTTCAAAACATCATTATCCAAGTCCTAGATGATACCCAAAATAAAAGTTTCACCTGAGTGTTTATCAACACTTTTATTCGCATAATTGCTCTCAAAAATACGTAAATTAAAACACCCTTCCAACATAATTAATTTAGAGTCTTCTCAATAAATATCTCTATTTCATCAACATTGAAAACACCAGTTACACAATTATCAACATAAAAAGATTTTAGCTTTTGTGCAACTTCCTTATATTCAGAACTACAATTTTCTAAAAGATGCATGATAGATTAATTCAATAAGTAAGGCCTGGAAGACACACAATTAGAAATATATTTTTCAATTTTTGATTGAAGTTGTGGTATAAAATAATTATTTTTTATATGTTCTAGAGTTCTTTTAACTGAAAATGTGTCCTCGTCGTGAGCATTTTTGATAAAGTGATGCTACCCTCGGGAAATTTAAATTAGCGACTTCGGCACCGTCAATAACACCCTATATAATATATTATTTTAATACAATAGTTATATGGACCATTTTGAAGAAGAGCTTTAAGTGGAAAGAATATGTGGGTCGAGTTCTTGAGATTCTTTTATCCTATGCACAATAGAATCAGTACACTGATTTGTTAAGACTCGTATTCCTACTTTAAAGTCAACATGGGCCATTTGTGAGCCAGGAGCGATGTAAAATGGTGTAATCATAATCTTGTAAATTCAGAGTCCAACGCGCGATTCGTGTGTTTAGATCTTTTCTACTCATAGTTTTTGTAAATGCATACAATCAGTAATTATTTCAAAAGGCATTCCTAAAATGTACACACTTTGGTAAATTTTTGAGAGTTTCTATGATTGCTAAAACTTCGAGTTCGTAGCTGATATATTTTCTCTCGGTTTCGGAAGTTTTCTGTGACATGTAATATATAGGATGTAAGTGAATTATCATGAGGATCTTTTTGTAATAAAACAGTACCTAAGTCCGCCGATTGACGCATCAGTATGTATTTCAGTTTCTGGCCACTTTTGCTGATATATACCTAAGACAGGTTTCTGACAGAGCAAACGTTTTAACTCGTCAAAAAGGAAGCTTTTGTTTTACATCAGAATTGAAAGGAGTATCTTACGTAAAAAGATCACTAAGTGGCTTAGCAATTACAGAATAAGCAGGGATAAATTTACGAAAAATATCCAGTGAGGCCTAAAAGCGCTGAACTTCTTTAGTTGTTTTCTTGGTTCGGGGTAATGGACAACTGATTTAGTTTTTAGAAGGGAAGGAAAAAAATTTATTGTTTTCGTACACAATATGGTGCTTAAAAATCTAATTTTCCTATGCAGAAAAATTGACATTTACCAAAATTTATTTCTAGTCCGTAATCACTGGGCACTTTTAAGAACTTTTTGAGTCTATCAATAGCCTCAGATTCATTTTTTAGCAAGGATAACTATATCATCCATGTAAGGGGAGAACACCTTTGAGCAATTAAGCTCACGAAAAAACTGTATTGATAAAACGTTGAAGGGCATGTAGAGAGTCCGGAAAGGCATTTTAAGGAACTGAAATTGACCATTTTGTAAGCTGCTGTGTATATGGGCGACTCTGTTAACAGGCACATGGAAAAGCCATTACGTAAATCAATGGTACTCGAAAAACTCTAGTATCCTGGAAGTTTATCTAAAATATAATGATGGGCAGAGGATAGTGTGATCCTTAACTAACACACGATTTAATTTTCGAAAGTCAATGCAGACTCGTGGACTGCCGTCTTTTGTGACTACTAGGACTTGGCTGGCATAATCAGATTTTCAACATGGTTCAATAATGTACCATTTGTGTCCATTCATCTATTTGTTTATCTACTATATCACGTTCAGTAAAAAGGTAAATCAGTCTTGGAGAATGATACATTGGCTTGTCGTCCGTCACGGTAATGCTTAACTCAATATCCGTCGTTTTAATTTTATTCGGCCTATAAGATACGAGTAATGCCTCAACATCGTTACGAGTTTGTTTTGGAATCTCAGGAGCCAATAATATCAAATTTAGGAATGTCGTCAGTAATTGTGAAAACAAATGACTTGTGAAGCGTCAGACATTTCGGTTTATGGCTTAGGAAAATAACACTATCAGGTGTGATAGTCAAATTAGCTTGTTTGATTAGATTATACAACCAATAATAATATCAAAGTTCATTGAGTGGTTGGGGAACAACATTAATTTTAACAGGAAAATCTTGGTTGTCAATTGTAACAGTTGAGTTGAATGAACCAATTACACTGGTGTGCAAAACTTAAGCAACAATGTAAAAATTTAGCAGATAGCCAGCGAAATTGCAGAAAAAGGAGTGTCTGGAGATCAGTAGAGGGAACACGTAAGTCAGTAGAAACGTCATGCGTATGCAAATATCGTGAACAACGTCAGAAGCGATGTGAGCGTACGCAAAAAACGCGTGATGTCGGCGGGCGCTGCTCAACAGTAGAATGAAATGAAGGATTTGAGACGTACCCACCAGAAGTATTCTCTGCAAGTGCCATTTAGTCAATTCGTGAAATATGGCTAGAAGAAATCACCTGGATGACTTCACACACGTGGAAGAATGATCGAAAGCTGGAGGAGGGGCGTATTGTCACCAGTGTAGCTGCAGAGTTCGGAATCAACAAAAGTGTCGTTTTCATATGCGCTTGGAAAGCGTTCCAAAACCACAGGTACAGCTGTTGAAAGGTTGGTGTGGCTGCCCGAGGATGACAATAGCAGGAGATGATCGATATATCATCTTGCAGGCGAAAAGTTCGACAGCGCAGTCAGCAAGCGCCATTGCTCAGAAACTCTGTACAGCAACAGGTCGACAAGTGTAAGCGGTTTACCGTGGCCAGACGCCTTCACAAAGGGGCCTGTTCACCCGCCGTCCTGAACGCTGCCTCCCGTTGAAAGATGGCCACCGAAGCCACCGTTTACAGTGGGACAGAGAGCACAAAACTGTACAACTGATCAATGGAGTCAGTTCTTTGCATGGATGAGAGTCGGTTCAGTACCAGAAGCGATTCTCAACGCGTTCTTGATTTGGAGAGAGATCGGGACCCGGTTTTATCCCAGTAACATCAAGGAAAGACATCGTTACGGTGGTCCTGGAGTTCTTGTCTGCTGGCATTATGCTGAACGGCGGAACTGAGCTTCATTTTCTGACAGAGGGTCTGTAAATCAGATCAAGTATTGTGAAGAGGTATCACTTTTCCCATCTGCATCTTTTCCGGAGGTGCCATTGGCCCAGACTTCATCTTTATGGATGACAATGCACTGCCACATCGCACTCTTTTGCTGTTGAGGAGCTGCTGGAAAGTGAAGATATCACTGAATGGATTGGCCAGTGTGCTCCCCAGCTCTAAATCCCATCGAACATGTGTGGATGCTTTGGGGAGACGTATTTCCACACGCTCACATCATCCGAGTACAACCAACAACTCAAAACAGATGTTGATTGAGTGAATGGCACTCCTACCTCAAGAAAATGTTGCACCAGCTGGTTCTGAGTATGCGGGAGACGGTGCAAAGCAACCATTCTAGTAAGGGAAGGGCATATACCATATTAAGGAACATTCGTTTGTTGTTCTTCCCAAGTTGATAGACAATCATGAGTCACGATACTAAGCGTTCAATAAAGCTTGTTTTGTTTGATTCATACCGTATGCGTTGTATTTTTCAGGGCCGATGCTTTCGTCATCCTTACGTACATAATACCTCCCTCATTTCAGAATTTCATGTCTTTCAGATGAGTTTTCGTGAAGTTATGTAAGTAATAAACCCTACCTGTTGCTTAAGTTTTGCACACCAGTGTACATGAGTTTTTGAAAGGCCAAAACCGCGGTTAGTATATTACCACTATTTATTAAAGAAGGAGAGCCTAATTGATTCCATACACTTTCTTTCATTAAGGTTACTTGACTTCCGGTATCAACTAAAGATAATATTTTTTAGATAAAATTTTAACTTCTTACACATAGTAGTTAATGTAAAATTGCATCAACATTATTAGAAGAAGGGATATTTTTTGAGGACAAGCATCAGATTTATGGCCAAAATTTCGCATATTATACACTTTTGGACCACGATATTTATCTGGGCAAAATTTAGAAATGTGACCGATTCCGAACAATTAAACAAGTTACATGGATTCTATCTCTGGGTGTAAATTTTATTCTCAAATTTTGAATTAGGCTTTGTTGCATTGAATTTTGCAAAATATATCGATGGTTATGAAATGTACTTTCAACATCACGGCGGTGGCTACTAAAAGTTTGATTACGCGACGTATCATAAGAGCCATTTTTGCTTTTTATTTTTGAAATATCTTGTCATAACACCCTAATTTTTCTCTTTTTAAATTCCTGAATTGTTGTACATCCATATAATATTAGCTTATTTAAAGGTGAGTCCGGTATTCCATTAAAATTGTTGCACGGCAAGTTAAAAATTAATCTTTCAGTACATAGAAAAGTTGGTACTGATGTATTAGTATCACCGCAGCAAAATTTCAGCTAAGATATCAAAACAAAAAGACTCTTACATGTTTTATTTGAAAAAGAAATCTAACTCACTTCAGATTTTAGAAAGTGGGAAAATGGTACAAGGCATATGGTGGAAATTTGGCTGTGTGACATTAATACATATAATTTCATACGCAAGGAGAAAAAACAATAACACAGAATATTACTATAAATTTGTTTTCCATTAATAATTTAAAGCATTTGGTGCCTACTTTTTTTGGAAGTGTACATTTAGATTTTTTTTTATCCGGAGAAAAGATATTTTCGTACAATAGTTACAGTGTGGACTTTATATCATATTCACTACTTTTACAAAACAAAAATTAACATTGTGTTCATTAATCAGTTTTCCACTATTGGCTGCATATCACAGCATTTGGCAGTCTTTTCATGTGATGAATTGGCCGACGGAATAACATGTAGATTCCAAATGATCAAAATAATTCACACCATGCAAAAGGAGAAATATTATGTACCAGATCTACAAGTTTAATCATCATCGTTATTAGAAGCAGAATGTGTACGACAATGACGGTTCAAATGATACTTCTTTGAAAACTCTTACCACACACAATCATCACATTTAAATCTTTTTTTAATGAATAAGACTATGCATTTGTAAATCAAGTTTAGTGGGAAACAATTTGGTACAGAATTTACCCTTATGAGATTTTGTATGATCTACACTATTAAAATTCGAAGGTAAGCAAACGTATCTAAGGGACTATGCGTACGACTAAGTGTATCTTCTCACGAACCGCACAACCCAGAAACTCGCCAATGGTACCAAAACATCGAGAATGATCCGAAGAATCTGTTTTGACCATTTATATTCCAATATTACTATTAATTTATTAATTAAAAACCTTAAAACGCATAATTATTGCAATTTTTTCGCGCCAGGCGACAAAGTTCCAATTCTTCGACCTTTTTTTTCCCGAGACGTTTTTAAAAAACAATCTACCGTAAAATCCGGCGTATAACGCGCACTTTTAACACAAAAATAAGATCGGAATTTCCGGATGCGCGTTATACGCCAGGTATGAAAATGAGAGCTATTAAAATAAAAGACGAAATTAGAATAAAAAAGTTTGACTTCTACTTATATCGAAATATGTTTATTTAAAAGAAATGACACATTTATTATGAAAACTTAGATGGTTGTAGTTTTAGAAGTAAACTATTTTTTATAAAGCTTTTTGGGATAACACTCAAAATGACTTCAAAACTTCTAAGTATTAATGCACACATACATTTCAGGATTCTACGTAAAAAGGGGGTGCGCGTTATACGCCGGATTTTATGGTAATTATTTTATGAGACTCAGACCAAAAATAATCAAGGGAGTGTAATGTGCCGGTCATCTGGCCAAAACCAGGCACGGCGCTACCCACCCAGTGAGTGAGTGAGTGTAGGGTTTTTATGGCGCAAGAGCCAATTTTGGCTATGTTGCGCCAAACATTTGTTAAAAAACTTAATATGTTTTATAAAATATTTAAAATGACAATACAGTTCTAAAAAGTTAAAAATTTCAAATCTACAAACTGTTTTCAAGCAATTAAAGAAAAAAATTTCGTGGGAAGTTGCCCCACCACACAAGTCAGACCATATAATAAATAAAAACAATTGAAAAAGAAGAATGAAACATGTTAGTTTAAAACAAAGTTAGGTAATACACGTGCTATTAAAAAATTAGCCTCTACTTCTTCCTGAATCGGTTGGAGTTAACGCAATACATATGTGTGAGGATTTGTTTCGATAATATTCCCCTCATGGCGAATTTATCCGTAGGATCTGGCTCAAGTTCTTCTTCCTCCACGTCATACATAAACATGTCATCATCATCAGTAGTATACCCTTAGGTGCTGGGTTTATGTGGAGCTATTTTTATTTCAATTTCTGGTTTCTGTACTTTTTGGGCGCTTTCTTCTATTTCTTGAATTTTCGTTTTACACTCCTTTTTGGGATTTCTGATGCATTCGAATGTTCACTATTGGATGTAGTAGGACAAATCCTGGTAAGGAACCAATGGTTGAGATTCAGTTAAAAGTTCAGTAAATTTATTAGAGGTTGTAAGAGGCGGGGTTGGGTTTCTAAAGATGGTATTTGTAGTGGAAAGTGCGTCACTAGTTACAGGAATAGGTGATTGAGGTTCAGTGACAGTAGTTTCTTGCTGAAGAGGTGGAGTGGGTAAGAGTTCTTGCCTGGGCTGAAGATGATGTGCAAACAGGAGTGGCTATTGGATATATTTGGTTTGGGATGGATGAAAGTGGTTGAAGTAACTTCAAAGGTGGACATTTTAAGTTTGTTATATTTTCATCTGTTTGAGTAGAATTGTTTTATTACTGATTTGGCCGCTTGAGCGTAGGTTTGAGATGATTGTGGGACTATTAATTTACGTGTTTCCAGATATAAATATTTTATTTGTTTTATTCCCTTTATTTGCATTTCCACTTTCCATTTTTGGGCATAATTTTGAATTGATGGATGTGGTTGGGTACAGTTAACAATATTTCGGCTCTAGAGTACAATCCGTGGAAGAATGCCCAACGGTTGCACATCTAGAGCATGTTAATTGACCGGGGCAGGAAGTTTAGAGTGACCGAACCTCTGGCACTTGAAGCAGTAGCGCAGAGGATCTGATTATGTATGGACGTATTTTTACAGTTAGGGTAACCGGCATTTATGGTTTTCGGTAAATTTGGGCTATTGAAAGTTAAACTAACATGTTTTGTTGGAATTATTAAAGTGTCTTTTTATTAGATTCTTCTGACTCGAATAATTCTGATTGGAGAATCCCTCCAGGATTTCCGCTTCAGAGGTGGTCAACAGGTCAGGTTCAGAAATGATACCGCGACATGAGTTGAGAGTTTCATGAGGGCTTATTGTTGCAGTTGAATTCAAAACGTTTTTGCAAAAGAAAAAGACTCTGTCAAAGCACAGAAACCGCTTCAATCAGTAAATCACCGGATCTTAATCTTTTTTAACTGATTTAGGTTCACCACCTATTCCTATGAGGGCTTTTTGACTGCAAAGGCGATTTTAGAAGACATTTCATTGTTTGAAGAGAAATCAATAAAAATCTGGTACGTTGGTGAAGTTTGATCGACGTGCTGAGAGTGGGTAATACGAGGCCTTACCCTGGCACAGCATATCTGATCCATAAAAACGTGTATACAACTTCGTCCTGAGTGCCTCCACCCACCACGGAGTCCAATATGGGAGGCAGTGTGCCGGTCATCTAGCAAAACCAGGCACGGCGCTTACCCAGAGTACACCCAGAATATAAGTGATACAGTCCAGGGTGAGGATCCAACGGGTAAAACCTGACAATCTTATCTGCAGCACTAACCCTGGTGTTAGCAGTATCTCCTTTCGGGGACACCGAAGAGAGGTACTACCAGCCGATTGATAGGAGCGGGCTCACTCTGCCTCCCGTCTACAGCGAAGCGTGGGCCAAAGGTATTCCCGGAGGACACCATTTTCCTCCTTACGGACGCACACGGCAAACATGTGGGTTGAAGAACCAACGGTGTTAATGAAAACAAATAAAGCAAATATAATCAAAAAATTAAAAAAATATACGAAAAAGGAACTAAACTAACGCAATACAAAATGTAAACCATAATATGTTAGTAATAAAAAGTAAAAGTTTTTCAATAGAAAACAAATTCTTGAACAAAGTTCATTTATTGGACATAGGTCTGTGGTCTGGACGGAAAAGAAGAAAAAGGAGAGGGTCGAAAATAGAGAAGGATCACTAGGGTACCCCGGGTCGTGACACCCGCTTACGAAAGATAGTAAAACCCCTTGGGAAAAGGAAAGATCACTAGAGTAGGGTACCTCGGGATTGTGACACCCGTACTACCTAAAGAAGGTGAGCCCCCTGAGGGGCCATTTATGGAAAGAACGAAGCTTCTGTTATCCGAGCTCTATTTATCTGATGCTGATATCCACCAAAGAAACATTTTTGTAGTTCCAACCATGGAATACACCACGTTTCCATTATATCAACCCTTTCGCTACCTACAGTAGATCCGCCATAGCACCAGTCGCTTTTCAACGCATCTTGCTTTACCATCGGAGTCGGTATAGTGATTTTCTCCCCATCTACACAGATGGTTCAAAACGAACAACAGATTAGGTTGCGTGGAGTTGTGATGAAGTGCGCGATAATATGCGCGGTTATCGGCTCGATAATTGTTGCAGCATTTTCACTCGCAGCAGCTTGGCATCGCCTTGTACCGCGCACTTCACTAATTGACCCCCAAAACACCTCGTAAATACTGTATCTATACTGATAGTATGAATGTCTTAGAAGCGATGGAAAACTACAACGATCAGTGTCATCCTGTGGTGTGTGATATGATAGACATTAGGGAGTCGACTGCATGGCAAGGGCTGTGATAAACAGTTTTGCTGGATACCTCGCCACGTGGGTATTAAAGGTAACGAGCAAGCGGACATCGAGGCTCGAATGGCAAGAACAGAATTGCCGCTAACAGTTCCCCTTTGTGACATGAAGCGCGTCATCCAGAATCGTATTGATAATACCTGGCAGGAATCATGGAATTTTGCAGGACTATTAACAAACTGCATTGTGTGAAGCCTGTCATTGAGCTTTGTTTGTAATGCCGGGATGAAGAACCGGATGTTAAGCTGACTCGGCTTCGCATTGGTCATACTTGTTTCACGCACACAGGCATCTTTTATTGCGAGAATGCCCCAGAATGTACTTCCTCATGTTAAGTTCTTGTATTTTGTTCATCACATTTTTAATAGATTGTCCAGTTTTTATCATCATCGCATCATTTGTTTTCGTACATCAATTTTATCTTATCTGACGGTTGGGGAAAATCCCCTCATCCAAATCTGCGCACCTCTTACGTGCAATCGGTATGTTGCACCACTATAATTTTATGTAGTTCATTTTATACAATCTGATCTCTTTATAAATGAATTACTTATTTACTTTGGTGAAAATCATGAAAACTTGAACATTATTATTATTTATTTATTTATTATTAGTATTAATTTTTATTTTTTATATTAAATTATTTTTCCAATTGAAATTTATTGAAACATTTTGAGCAAAATCTGACTTTATTCTAATTATTACGATTTAGAACCAGTTTTCCAAGTTTGATTACTTTTTGAATCATTTTACAGCTAGCCTAATTTGGCTCTTGTGCCATAAAAAATCAAGCAATCAATCAACAGCGGCAAAGTTAATGAACAATTAGGGAGAATGAGGCAAGAACGGATGAGAAGACCTTCCAAATAGTGCTCAGCAGCGAGATTGGGCGCCAGTTGGTCACGTCAAGGGGATCAACTTTCTTGTAGATCAGCACAAATCTCTTATCCTGAGGCTCATTTGCGAGATCGCACGCGACAACATCGTTCGTTGTTTCACCAAAAATATCCCTCTAGAAAATCTGTCCCCGCTGATTTTTCTTCTTTCCCCGCTTACTTCCGAGCCCGTTGCAGGCGCACTTTTAACGGCCCGCTTTGTCTCTGTGAAGTTTGGGACTAGCAGGCCTGTTTTACCGACTCGGCCAAAAGGCCCAGGTGTTATTCGATAATCTGTATTAAAGAGAGATAAATGCTCACTACAATACATTAAAATATAAAAAGCATAACAAAGACGTCTACTGAAGAACCAAACCACTGTTTAAAATGTGGAAAGCTATGGGACCCAGTTATGACGAAGCTTATCAGTAAATGTAGTAACCAGCCACTATGAAATGATTAGTTTCTCCCTAGCGTACTGGTTACCTTTTACGGGCCACGAGCCAGGCTACTCTTTATATTACCCAATAGGTCGCGAAGCGATGCTCGACAGCACGTGGTCCAAAAAAAGGTGTCAACAGGTGATCTCAAGAAGATTGTCGACCAACCTTTCGAAGCTATAGCTCATTTTGCAGGATCCCACGTGTCAGCATCATTTGTCGTTTCACCAGTTTATTCTCTATAATATCTGTCCTCTGATTTAAATTTCCCTGTTTATCAGTTGCCGGTTGCCAGAGAATTTTGGCGGGCCCCCTTTGTATCTTCTGAAGTTTCAGATAAGCTGGACGATCTTAGCACCTCGGCTACGCATCCAGATGGCATTCGATATTCTGTTTTAAAAAAGAGAGATAAAATGCTCACTACAATACAGTAAACGAGGGGCTAACAAGGACGTCTAGTCGAAGAACCAAACCTATGTCTAAAATGTGGAAAAAAATATAGACCCAGTTATGATGCAGCTCATCAAAGTATCGAGCCCAACCACTAATGAAACAATTAGTTTCTCCTTAGCGTACTTGCTACCTTACCGGCTTACATGCCAGGCTACTCTTCGATCTTTTAGCCGATAGGTCGAGAAGCGATGGTCGAGAGCATTTGGAAGATTGTCGACCCAATCCTTTGAGGATATAGCTCATTTTGCAGGATCCCAAGTGTCAGCATCATTACTTAGTTTACTATACTCTGTATTTTATTATATCTTATTATATCTCATTATTTTATTGTATTCTTAGTTTTAGTTTTATGATATGGTATTCTTTCTTTATTTGTATTCGCGTAAGTGATCATGTCTGGGCATTATCCACTTATAGTTGTCATTTCTAAAAAATATCGAAACGATTTACATCACCTTCACACACACTCTGTCGTCTACCCCCAGAAGACATTCTAGGGGCTTCCCAATCGCACATCAAAACAGACGGCAGCCGTCCTTCGAGCTTGCCGTCAAGCTGTTCCTTATGCAAAAATATGTAACAAACGATTTTGCAGCCAAAGGAACTCAGGAATCACCTCCATCAATCCCACTCACCATCTCCTAAAAGTAGGGCGATGCGATCTTGGCTTTCCCGCGATCGAGTTCCAAATTGCACAGATGGCTACACCCGACGAATAATTTAGTTCTTCTTCATGCCTAAACTCCTCAGCCGTCCCAGCGCCAGCCAACTGGTGTCCCCTTCATCCACATCTCCCGGTGTTTTAAAGAACAACTCCCTCGCATAGGTCAGACGACGATTTCCCCTGCCAATCGTTGAACAACATGTGACTGAGCTCCCTTCCTTTTCACGAATTAAGCCTGCATCAAGATATTCTCTCGCGGTTCTACTGTTTGAGAAAGGTCTGCTTCATCAAATGCACACCAAATGGTCCTCGAGTTCGCCTAACGACCTCGAACCAATCAAGATTAAGCCACGACATTCATGAGCCCAAAATACCCCAGTTACTTTAGGTCACACCCGGGTCTCCCCGCATTAACTCCGGAATCCTCGACATCCAGCACCCTTTGTCAGTCTGCGACCGTGGGAAGTGTGGAGCGTCCGTCTTCAGGCTCTACAACTAAGGGGGTAACATCTGTCTTCCTGTCGCCTACAACATTGCTTCACCTTCACCGACTGTGCTTGATATTGTTCTCGGGGAATATTTCTATCGCCCTGTCCCGGAACTCGTGGAACCTGCCACCAATGGGGGCCCAAATTCAAGGGATAGAGAGAGGGAAAAGGCATACACCTCCAGTTGGAGATGCATCGCCATCTACATCCCGTCGTACACAATTATAACCACGCACTCGCATTGCTATGGTGCTTTTCAGAAATGTCTCCTGAAGAGCAACGCATGCGGGCTGGTACGTGGATATGATAGATTTTAGATCATCAAGTCGAGTTCTTAGACCACGGCAGTTCCAGGAGACAAAGGAGGCCATTATTGGGTAGCACTCGCTCCTGTTTTGAAGCTAGGTATCGAAGAACCTGGCAGCATGTCCTCATCCTCATCGTCATTTGGATGCAATTCTACCATATCTGGATTGATTCTAGCATATCTAGCATTGGATGGGATTTTTTTGAAAAATTGGATATTTTTTTTGGTTCTTTGCTCAGGCTTATTTCCCGTTGGCCGGACCTTCGACATTTGGGTCTTTTAGGTGAAGTACTAGGGGGTCTAGAAATTATTTTTTTCTTTGCAGGTGGAGGGGAATTCGTTGTAGAGGGAAAGGATTTCTTTGTAGATGGTGTAGAGTTCTTTTTGTAGGTGGAGGGGAGTTCTTTTCCTCCAATTCTGTGAAATCCTCAGCGCAAGTTTGGGTTAAGTTAGGTTGGGTTGTTTTTTTGCGACACTTGCATAGCTTACACCAGGGACTGGTGTGCGTGATGAGACAACACGCCGAGCCTCTGGGTAAGAAATTTTGTTTTTAATTTTAACTGTGGTAATTTCTTTTTTTTCTTGTTTCCAGGTAGGACATGCGCGGGAATAAGCGGGATGCTCACCTTTGCAGTTTACGCAACGTTCTTTGTTGCAATCGTTACTGTCGTGACCCGTCTCCCCGCAACGAGGGCAGGTTGGCTGGCCCCGACAAACGTTCTTTGAATGTCCATATCGTTAGCAATTGAAGCATCGTAGTGGATTGAGAATATATTCTCTGACAGGGCAACGTAGGTATGCAATTTTACAAACTGTGGAAGGTCAGGCGTTGAAAACGTCAGGATGAGGTGCTTTGTATTCAGCACCTGTCCATCTTATGTATAGTAATACGCCGGACTGCACATACCTTTTGGTCTCGCATATTTTCTAATATCTTTTCGTTGGATATATTTAGAAAATCCGCTGGAGATATCACCCCCCGCGAAAAATTGTGGCTGCCATGCGCAACAACGTTTACATCAAGGTGAGCAAATTTTTTAAAATTAGCGAGGATTTTCGCCTGATTCGAAGATGAAACTTCGAGGAATGTCACCGGAACGCATCTTTCGAATCGTTTTAACGATTCCTACAGTGCCACTTATAGCCTTTTCAATTAAAAAGGGAGATACATTAGTGAAGGTTTCCTTAGTTTTCATTATGAAATATCGTGTCGACTCAAAGGGTTTGACGGTTTCCCCGGCCTCCGTCCGGGTAAAAAAAGAATCGGACTCACCAGGGAGTCGAGTGTTCAACCCGGTCAGCCTCGGAAAGAGTATACGATGGCGCTAGAGGGGATGGGTTTTTTGTCTCCATAGAAGGCAGCAAAACGTTATTCTCTCTAGTTGTCATCATATTATTGGCAACACGGATTCCTTCCAGTTCCATCGGGCCCCCGCCAGGCCACAAATTCCCACACTTTTCTGACGATTCCAAGTGTAACCGCCGGAGGATTCTTCATAGCTAGACAACGGGAGACAAAAATAATTTTGCTGCCGGGCACGGCCCAAAGGGCCCCGGGAACCCGGGGAGGTTTTCCCGATATGGGAGTCCCCGCTCCCCAGCCATCCGAAACCCAAGGCCCTCGCCCTTTCTGGGGCCGTTTTTAGGCAGGGGCTTTCCCTTTTAAAAAAGCCGTCATCGGTGACGCACGCAACTCCTGCGCCAATCCCCTTTCCCCCGCAAGGGTCCTTTCCGCTGCCCAAATAATATCCCTCGCGGGAGGGGCCCTTGGGGGTGGTACTGGAGCCCCCTAGAGCTAAGTGGGTTATAGCAGCAGATCGGCATTGATACCCACCGCCCTTTGTTACTATGTTAGGGAAAAAGAAAAAATTTTTTTGGATTTTTATGAACAAAATTTTTGTAATTTTTGTGATTTTTATTTTTTTTCAAAAAAATTGTTAATTTTAAAAAATAATAAGGAGCAAAACAATCGTGGGTTAAAAAATTAAATTGTGGTTCTTAAACACAAAACCAAAAAATAAAAATTTCCCCCAAATAAAACAATTGCCCAAAGGAAAAAAAAAAGGGGAGGGGGAAGGGAGGGAAAAAAGATCAGGGGGTCCCTTTGGGGAAAGGGAAACCCGTACTCATCTAAAGGAGATGAGCCGCCGGGAGAGGACTAAAATTTTGGGGAGTTTGAATTTCGTACCGGGATTTAAAAAAATAGCAAATTTGCTCCTTGTGCCTTCCTTTTTGGAATTTTTTTAACTTTGATTTTATACGTAAAAATTTGTTCCATAAATTCCAAGGGTTGTTTTCCCTTTATCATAGTCCTCTTTACATTTTTTCGCAGAAGATCCAAAATTTAATGTCACAGCCCTTTTAAATTCTTAAATCGTTAAAAACAACTGTTCGTATATTACTTCAATGCCTGCTCCCTTTTGCTTGGGCAGCCGAAAAGCAGTTTTATCCAAAATATTTGCGCTCCGGGGAAAAAACGCTTCTTTAAAGTAGCGTGTTTTTTTTTTTAGTGCCTCCATATCGCTAAGCCTAACACGTATATAGCTTCAGAATTCTATCAATCCTGGCTGGCTCGCCATTAAATATGGTGAAACTTAACCACCGTAAGTCCAGGACAGAAGAAAAAAGCTGTTGAATAGGCTTTTAAATTAGTTTTAATGACACACATCACAACTTTATAGATATATACATTAAAAAAAATGCAGCATAACATTTCTGCCGTAACTTACTCCGCCATCTTACCGTACTCGTTAAAACTTATTTTTCCTTTCGCCACGCGCGCGAAGCGCATGCGTGGGCGAGACACTTATGACGTAAACAAGCGCCGAAAGAGTTGGCGCTTGTATTTAAATTGCAACACAACCATTGGATTGGAACTGCTTTGTTGTGACGTCAGAAAATCATCGTAATAACAATTTTAATGTACGAATAACCTCCCCTTTTTTTTTTTTGGCGTGAGAAGTAATATTACGAACAAATCTGATTAAGGAAAATTTCAACAGATCCGGTTCTTCCTTTTGAATAATCCACAATGGATAGATACAATGGTACCTCGCCTTCTCCTATCGCTTCGCGAACGAGGGGAACCGCCTATCATCTCTGACAAGCAGTCGTAAATAGGACATGCATTATTCAAGCGGGCCCTCTTATGGTATTGCGTCACCACACGCTGCGACGTAATGAGAGCAAAGCAAAGAACAGAGCTCTACAGGCCATCAACAAGTTGGCGAATGAAGCAGCTCCAGCGACAGGGCATAAGAGAAAAGAGATAGACCCACTCCATGTGAAATTTAGGGCCCTCTTCCCAGCGCAGTTTGACGATTCCTCGCCCTCGAGGAGCAGCCTACTTCCCATCCACAAGAAATAGTAACGACATCAGTGCTGGTCAGCCCAAACCGGGCAACGGAGATTGCTACGCCAGCCACTACAATTAACGAACTGGAGTTCCAACTTGCCGCGATATTCTTTCCCACCACTTTCCCCCAGAAAAGCTTACCCATGGTAAATTTAATGGACTCTACAATTCCTGAAGTTTTACCTACTAAAGAGAATACTCAGAATGCTCCTGCCTCTTCCCCTTCCAGTGAGGAAAACATCCTAGGTATGTTACTGGGACCAGGAGATTCCTCCCGGAAGTGAGCCCCCCCTCGTGCCCAAAAACACCGATTGCCCCACCACCCGGGGCTCCCCGGGGTTGACTGGTTTCCCCCGTCGAATGGAGTAAAACGGGTCCTTTCCTATCCGGCTTTTCCCTATGCTGCCTAGGCCAAGAGAAATTTGTTTAAGTGCCCGCTGGCAGCAAAGTTCGAGGAGCAACAGAGGGAGGAAGAAAAACTGGAACGCCTCCTCGACCATTCTGATCATTAGGAAGAGGCAGGCGATGTCCCAAGCATCCGAAACAGAAACGACAGCCTTCCAGAAGGAAATATGGACGTAATGGGAAAACTCAACCCGTTAAACGAATGCTACCATAGGGAGGTGGAAAGAAGTAGTACTCCCACCACTAAGATTGGTGGGAATGTACACAGATGATGGCCCTCTTGAATCCAGATGGTGAAAATTCTGCTCCTTCTGGGAATTTCGCTAACAGAGCACATCAAGAGAGCACAATGAAATGTTCACTACAAACAATAATGGCCCATCCCACACGAATGAGGTCGTTTAGACAGAAAGGATATAGTTGAACCAAAAGCAAGGGGAGACTCGAATATCCAAGTCAAACAGAAGGAGGGTACCATGAATACCAACCCATTCGTCGGTGATATGAGATTCTCGTCATTGGAATTATGCACGGACCACCTGGCAAAGCTCCATGGTGTATTAGAAGGGATATCACATCATGCCGCAAGATCCGCATCTTCTCATTCCCCACCATCTGTGCAAAACAAGCTCGTGTGCCAAATCTGCAAATACTCAGTAGGACACGCAAGGGACTCCGTGTGCACGCACAAAGGGTGCATGGAAGCCCTATCTACAAAAGAAATCACCCTCCTTCCCAAAACAGCCAGACCTCACCTCTCGCAACATCTATGGCCACAGAGAGCTCTTACCAAGCCCTATCCCCCTCATCAATCGGCAGGGATACCCAAAAAAGGCAATGTGAAGGAGCTATCTCCAATCTTGATCCTGGGCAGCACAGCACAATGCCCACATACAACTCCTAGGACAGACTGCCATGTATTTCTTCCCGGTACCACTGCACATCTTGTGCCCCATCATGAGTTGCAACCACTCATTTCGCACCATGAAGTGGTACACGACGAACGCATTTATCAAGCTTCACGTTGCAGGCTACCATAATATCTCAAACCTTCGAGTTAAATACTGGTGCACGATCTGCTCCAGGAAAATACATGGTCTGCCATCAGCCCACCCATGCCTTAGTGAGTGAGTGTTTGGGTTTCTGGCGCAAGAGCCAAACCTGGCTAAGCTGTGCCAAACATGTTCAATAATTCCGTTGGTCATGTCTGGACTGCGATTATTTCGCAACGTCAAAGGTCGGCCTACAAAACCACTCTTTGATTTACAAGAGGAAATCATTGCAAGCGAAAGGCATCCCCTATCTGCCTCCCTACTAGACCAACGGAAAGAAGGAAAAGAAAGAACCAAAAGTTGGATCCCATTTCCACCGGTGATCCAGGCGACCTCCTTTTGGCCCTTGTGTTACGTTGCCCATGTCCGAGGCATACATCAGCCGCAACAACAGGCCCTAATGAACGCCCAGCAATCGCCCCGGCTCAGGATTCTACCAGTGAGATAAGAATTGATCTCCCAAGAAAAACGGCTCTGGACTCTTTCCTTGAACCCCTCCACACCCTCTTGGAGATTTCGGGGAGGAAGGATCATTTCAACTCACTGGTCGCGCGCATTCTCGAGGCGGTACAATGCCACTTCAATCTATCTCTGCCAACACAACAGTCTGCTTCCACGCGTACCAGGACGATGGATCTGAAGAATGAACAACAGATCCAGAAAACCGTACAGGTACAATAGAAGGAAGTGTAAAAGAAGTATAGCCCTGAAGAAATCTGTACTCTGTGAAATTGAAAAATCAACCATTCACGAACACTTCAAGACCCTTTGGGAAACACCAGCCACCCCAAGGGAGCCCACACTTTCTGAGGCGCCACAGCAACTCCTACCCCCTAGCAGAGGTCTTCTCTCCAACCATGATTGCCGCCTGCCTTAGATCGGCAGAAAACTCGGCACCTGGGCCAGACTTAATAAGTTATAGGCACTTGAGGGAAGTAAACTCCACCTGTACGATCTTCATGAAGATCTTTAACATATGTCTAAAAATATCAGATATTCCGGAAGTGTGAAAAGCATTGAACACCATCCTCATCTACAAGGGTGACAGTCCCGACGAAGTCACCAACTGGAGGCCAATTTCTCTGTCCGATACAGCGTACAAATTATTTACAAAGTGCCTGGCAAGAAAGCTGGCCGACTGGTACTCGCCTATGAAGTCACCATGCCGAAAAGAGTTCAAAAGACGTTCGGCAAGGGGGATTGATTAATTAAGGTTTTATAGCGCAAGAACCCATGAAATTTGGCTATACTGCGCCAAACATTCGACGAAAAATTAAAGTGTAAAATGGTTAAGGTTTATAAAAAGAGTTGGAGTAAAAAAAAATGTAAAATCTCAAAATCAGTTTAAAAAATCAGTACTAAAATAAACAGATCTTGGTGAGGGGATTTCCCCACCAAAGCGACAAGTAATAATTCAAAATGTTAATTCCTGTATCTGGTCGGGGTTAAAGATCAGTTTATATCTTCTAGTTGTTCCACTTCATAAATGATCATATCTTCGTCTTGATAAAGGGTTGCCGGGGCGTTGCGAGGTATCGTTTTAATTTTTTAATTTTCTGGCTTTTGTTTGTTTCGGTGCCCCTCAGGGGCTCGCAGCTGGTGCTTTTGGGTGAGTACGGGTTTCACGCTCCCGAGGTGCCCTAGTGATCTTTTCACTGCTTCACAAGGGTTTACTGTCTTTAGTAAACATAGACTTCACGAACCCAGGGTGCGCCTATTGACACTATCGGCCACGCCTGCTTCTTGCCATTCAAATTTCCGCCTTTCTTCTTTTTTCCTGTCTAAGACCACGGGCCACTGGTAAAAGATGTACAGTGGCCACAAATTTAAACTTTTCTAATAAAGAAAATATACAATTATCTACTAACATGTCCTTTGCATTCTGCCTTTCGTTACTTTAATTTCTTTCGTATATTTCTTTTCGTCGGCTCGGTGTGTTACTTTATTTGTTTTCGATTAGCACCGTTGGTTAGCCAGCCCCGCATGTTTACCGTGTGCAGCGTCACGTAAGGAGGAAAATGGCGATTTCTGGGGATCCTTTGCGTTCCCTTTGCCCACACACACTCTCCCGTAAAAGGGAATGATATTTCAGGGATACCTCTGCGTTCCCCTTTGGCCACGCTTCGCTGTAGACGGGTGGCAGGGTAGGCCCGCTCCTGTCGTCGGCTGAGTAGTACCTACTCCGGTATCCCCGAAGAACTTACTGCTGTAGAGGGTTAGTGCTGCGAATAAGGGGTGGCGGGTTTGCACCGAACCGGTCCTCGCTTAACGGACTGCGTACTCTGTTCTCGGTGTACTCTACCGTGCGCTTGCCGATGCCTGGTTCGCCCCGCCAGATGACCGACCACCTGCCCCTCCCTTGTTGGACTCCGTGGTAAGGTGGGGGAACACTCCAGGACGCCGAAAGTGTACCACGTTTTTATGGATCAGATATGCTGTGCCGGGTAAAGCCTCGTATTACCCACCCACTCTCAATATCGATAAATATTTCAAAACATCAGATACCTACTTATTTCTTTAAAACAATGAGATGTCAAACAAATCGCCATTTGCTATTCATAAGCTTAAATTATCAGAATGAGTGGTGAACCGGTCAATTAAACGTTTGCTATCCCGGAGATACTACTAATAGTAACTACATCTGCGTTACAAGTAAAGTCATTTCTTCTCTTAAATATTTCTTAATGAACCTGTAGCAATAAGTCCGCATAAACCCTGAATTCCTGTCGTGGTGTTATTTCTGAACCTGACACCAGTGACCACTCCTGATACGGGGAAATCGCTTGAGGGATTCTCCAATCAGGGGGTGTTATTCAGGTCAGAAGAATCACAATTAAAAGACTCAACATTTAGCTAAAGCACTTAATTTTAGCTTTCAATAGCCGGCGCCGCGAGCAACAATAAAGCTGGCTACCTCAGCGCAGAAATACGCCCGCGCCCACCGAACCCTCTACGCTGTTTAAGTGCCAGAAGGTTCAGTCCTCTAAACTCTCCTGCCGCGGTCGGTCTTTATACTCTAAGATATTGCATCCGTTGGGCATTCTTCACGGATTGTACTCTGGAGCGAAATATATTAATTATACCCAGTCCTGTCCATCCCGATTCAAAATTCCCATGCCCGAAGTGGAAAAATAAGAAAAGCAGATGCAAGGAAATAAACAAATGAAAATATTTCTAACTACCAGAGCACGTAAGTGTAGCCTGAAGAAGTTATCTCAAACTTACGCTCAAACTTCTACCAAATCTTCTACTTCAGCTAATTCTGCACAAGCAGATGAAAATATAACAAAAATAAAATGCCCCACCTCTAAAATTACTTGAACCACTTTCATCCAAACCAAGACTAAATGTATTGGGAATCACTCTAATGTTTCCAGATCATCATCTTCAACCCAAGCCCAACTCTCTTGCCGTCCACACTCTTCAATAGCACCTACTAACTCAGACCCTCAACCACCTATTTCTACATCTAATGACGCACTTTCCACAACCAATATATCCTTCCCATCGAACTCCGGTGTTCAACCCACTTCTGCCTCTACGTCAATACAGGATGTATCAGCAAAACCGAGCAAGGGAAATGAAAAAAGAGCTGCTTAAGATATATAATGAATGATGCTATATGTAGAAATAAGATGGCACCACACAAACCACGAAAAGCACACCTTGCAAAGAATCATCAGACGAGGAAGTAGCTTCTTTGATGTTGAAGAGGTGGAATCACCGAAGAAAAAATCAATAAAGGAAATAGAAAAATTTTCGGAAGAATGGTGGCAGACTGAAGCTTGGAAACGTAGTATACTCTCACGTTGACTCCAACCCGTAACTCTGAAAAGTCGGAATTAAAAAAAATTTAAAACATTTTACAACATACTAAATTGTATTTTAAAAACAAACTTTTACACATTCTGTTGTGTATCAATTTTAGTACACTTTATGCCTTTCTTTTGTTTTAAATTTATCCGTTATTTTGAATAACAGCAATATATTCAGGATTACCATCTAATGTATTCCACTTTAGCACATTATTAAATGTGGCTAATTAAATATGAATTTTTAAAAACTTTTAATGAATTTTCATGCTTAAATACCAACATATCTTTATTGTAAATTTTTAGCAAAAAATTTTTTATGGAAATTAAAACAAAAGTTTGGCGCAGTATAGCCAAAATCGGCTCTTGCGCCAATAAAACTAAAAATCACTCACTCACTTTTTGTTCTTTCGGTAATTCTTTTTTTTCCATGCTCGAGTTTTGTTTTGGATAATGTGTTGTTCTTGAAGGTGCAGTAGTTGCTAGAACATCGGGGTAAGATGGGGATGCGGATATGATTGATGAAGATGGTTCATTAGGGGTAATTATAATATTGGCTGCGGAAAGCATGGCTTCGGACACAGGAGTTGGTGGCTGAGGCTTTGACACTGTAGCTGCTATTGAAGAGGTGGATGTGGAAACAGCAGGAGTGGATTGTGATATATTTGGTTTCGCGGGAAGATGGCTTGATTGGAGTAAATTTAAAGGTGGCCATTTTATTTTAGTAAATATTTTCATCTGTCCTTTAACAACGGAGAAATATTGGTGAAAGATTTAGTAGCCTGGTATTGAAGATAGATATCTGAGAATAGGTAGCTTCTAAATAAGATATATTTTTCTTTGTTTTGATTTCCTATTATTTTATTTCTCTGACCCTTTCCATTTGAACATAATTTAGAATCCTGAATGAACAATGACAATTATACATTTTGGCTCACAGACTTTGCAATCAGTGGAGAATGCCCAACTGGAGAAATACGTCCTAAGCTGCGATGATTGACCGTGGCAGGTAGTTTTACAGGGGTGTCCGGCGTTTGGCGCCAAAACGGCGCAGGAGTATCGTATGTAGGGACTTGAATCTTGCAGTTTAAATAACACCAGCACTTTATTGTTGTCGGAAATTCAGGTTATTAAATATTAAGATGTAAATGTTCGTAAGCTCAGCATCTTTTATGGTGATTCTCTTGACCTGAAAAACCCTCAAGTGAGGTGAGTGAGTGAGTGTAGAGTTTTTTATGGCGCAAGAGCCAATTTGGCTATGCTGCGCCAAACTTATTTGTTAAAATTTTAAAATATATTTTATAAAATATTTAAATGTAATGATAATACAGCTTTAAAAGTTAAAATTCTAATCACATTAAACCGTTTTCAAATAAGTAAAGAAAAATTTGGTGAGGTTGCCCCACCGCACAAGTCGAACCATACATTAAAAATAAAACAAATGAAAAAATAAAAGAATGGAGAACCATGTGCAAGTTTTAAAACAAAGTCAGGCAATACATATTTATAAATTTTACTTCATTTTCCTGAAGATCGGGTTGGAGTTAACGCGCGTACACATATGTATTAGGATTGTTTCTATGATATTCAGTAATAGTGAATTTATCCATAGGATCGAACCAAGTTCTTCCTCCACGTCATACATAATCATACTTCGTCAATGAATGGTGTTCTCCATGGAATTGCTGGCTTTCTGGGTTTATGTGGAGCCATTTTTTATTTTAATTTCTGGTTTCAGTACATTTGGGCGCTTTCTTCTGGCTATGGCGAATTCGGTTTTACGCTTTCAGTTTCTGATGCATTTTGAATGTTCACTGTGGATGTTGTAGGGACAGACTCTGGTAAGGAACTAATGGTTGAGTTGCAGTTAAAAAGTGCAGTAAATTTATTAGAAGGTTATGCAGAGGGCTGAAGTTTCAGTTTCTAAAAGATGTATTTGTAGTGAGAAAACGAGTTAGCTGAGAAGCGGATATTATGGATGAAGATGGTTCAATAGGTGTGATCGTTTTATTGGTTGCGGCCAACCACGGCATCGAACACAGGGGTTGGTGGCTGAGGCTGTGACTTGCCTGCTGTTGCAATTAAAGATGTAGAGGCGTGGTTGTGTGCTTGAGGTTGAGGGAGGAGGATTTGGAATGTAGCAGTTGTGGATATTAATGTATTTTGTTTTGGGGATGGATAAAGTCGCTGGAGTAATTTTAATGGTGGACATTTTACTTTTGTGATATTTTCATCTGTTTGGTGGATTGTTTACAGTGGGGTTTTTGTAGCCTGGGCATAGGTTTTGTGCTGTGGTACTAATGGTTTTCGGGCTATATATACGAGCCTGTTTTTGTGGATTTTGATTTCACAATTTTGCTTTTCGATTTTTTCCACTGGGCATAACTGAATCAGCGAGGAGTATGGGGGTAAAGAGAGCAGTTAATACATTTAGGCTCTAGACTGCAATCCTGTGGAAGTATGTCCAACAGATGCACATCTAAGAGCAAGTAAAGTTGTCCGCGGCAAGGAGTTTGTGAATGTCCGAACCTCTGGCACCGGCCAAGCGCAGAGGATTCGGTATGTATGGGCGTATTTTACAGTTGAGATCCAGGCTTGTTGAATTGGGTTTGGGTTATTAAGGTAGAATTAAATATTTTGTCGGAAGAACTGTTGAATCTTTTTTTTTATGGTAATTCTTCTGACTTGGATCACACCCTGATCAGAGAATCGCTTCGAGGTATCTCCTTATTTTCGGGGTATTCAACAAGTCAGTTTCTGAAATGACACCTCTGGAAGAGTTTGAGAGATTTGTGCGGAGTTACACTTAATGACGGGATTTAAAAGGTTTTAGCGAGGAGGAACGATTTTCATTTATTACATAGCCAATTTGTTTCGGCTCAGGTTGATCAGGGGCATCGTTTACAGACTTCGAGAAGTTCTCCACCTATTCCTATCAGGGCTTTTGGTGCGGCGATTTAGGGCAAATTTCATTGTTTGGAAGAAATCAATAAAAATCTGGTATTTTTTTGATATTTGATCAACGTTGAGAGTGGGTAATACAGGCCTTTGCCGGGCACGGCAGCATTGGATCCATAAGAACGCGTATACAACTTCATCCTGGCGTGCCTCCACCCTACGGAGTCCAACAAGGGAGGCAGTGTGCCGGTCATCTGGCCAAAAACCAGGCACGGCGCTTACAAGTACACCAGAATATAATGCTACGGTCAGGGTGAGGGATCCGAACGGGTAGTAACACCTATCTGCAGCACTAACCCTACAGCAATTGATATAATACCGGGGATACCGAGGTACCTACCAACCGATTGACAGAGGCAGGCTCCCTCCCTGCCACCGTCACCTGAGCGTGGGCCAAAGGGAACGCAGAGGTATCCTGACCATCAATCTCCTCCTACAGGGCAGCGTGAACAAAGGAACGCAAAGAGATCTAGAACACCATTCCTCCTTACGGGACGCCACCACACAGCAAACATGGGTCGGAAAACCAACGTTGTTGGTTGAGAAAACAAATGAAACATATTCAAAAGTATTTAAAAAGGAAATATACGAAAAGGAAACAAAATTAACGCAATAGAAATCACAAATCTCATAATATGTTGTGTAGTAAAACGTAAAAGTTTTTCATCGAAAAAACAAAATTTGAACAAACGTTCATTTTCTACTATAGGTCTGTGGTCTAGACGGGAAAAGAAGAAAAGGGAAATTTGAATGGCAAGAAGGAGGGCCGATGAAAATCCCTCAAGGATTTCAGCCTCAGGGTTCACATCAGGTCAGGTTCAGAGATGAGACCTCGGCTTGAGTTAAGAGATTTGAGAGGACTCGTTGTCAAAGGGCAATCTAAAAATGTTTTGCCAACATAAAAGATTTCGTTTGCACAGCAGATACAGTTTCAACTAACAAGTCACTGGAACGTAGTTTTTTAGTGGATTTAGGTTCTCCGCCTATTCCTTGAATAGCTTTTTGAATTGCAAAAATAGATTTTCTTGTCATTTTATTATTAGGTATCGATGAAATCAAAAATCGGCAATACGTAGCAAATTGGTCAATGTTATGGTTGGGTAAAACAAGGCCTTTACCCGGGCACAGCAGCATTGGATCCATAAGCGCGCGAAAACAACTTCATTCTGGCGTGCCTCCCCACACCACGGAGTCCAACAAGGGAGGCAGTGTGCCGGTCATCTGGCTAAAACCAGGCACGGCGCTTACCTGGAGTACACCCAGAATATAATGCTACAGCATGAGGGCGAGGATCCAACGGGTAAACAACGACACACCTTATCTGCAGCACTAACCCTACAGGAGTGTTTCTTCGGGGACACCGAAGAGAGGCACCACCAGCCGATTGACAGGAGAGGGCTCACTCCTGCCATCCATCTACAGTGAAACGTGGGCCAAAGGGAAAGCAGAGGTATCCCTAGACCACCAATCTCCTCCATACGGGAGAAGCGTGGGACAAAGGGAACGCAAAGGATCCCCAGAACACTATTTTCCTCCTTACGGGACGCCGCACACAGCAAGCATGCGGGTTGGGAAACCAATGGTGTTAGTCGAAAACAAATAAAGCAATATAATCAAAGTATTTAAAGTAATATACGAAAAAAAAAAACTAAATTAACGCAAGACAAAATGTACACCAAAATATGTTAATAATAAATTGTAACATTTCTCATAAGAAAAATGATTTGAAATGTATTCATTTCATAATGTTTATCTGTGGTCTGGACGTGAAAATTTGTGATCCAGACAGGAAAAAAAGAAAGGATAAATTGAATGACAAGGAGGGTCGAAAATAGAGAAAGATCACTAGGGTACCCCGGGTTCGTGAAGCCCGTGTTTACCAAAGATAGTAAACCCCTTGGGAAAAGGAAAAGATCACTAAGGTACCTCGGGAGTGTGACACCCGTACTCACCTGAAGAAGGTGAGCCCACTGAGGGGAGACGTTCGACGGTGTAGTCCAGCGCAACTTCTTGCTTGTCCAACACCTTGAGACGGCGCGAAAGAATCAAACAGAACCGAGGTACCCTAACGTCTCCAATACCTTTGGCTCCGATCAGGTCATCGTTGAGGAGATTCCCTCGTTCTAACGGTCAGAGCCAGAGTTTGTCGCTCTCGTCGCAAAGATCTATTGCATTTCCACGACGAGAGTTTTCACAAATGATGGGCTTACATATCCCATTGCACTCAGGAGAGGAGTCAAACAGGGCTGTCCCCTTAGTGGTATACATTTCAACATTGCGATCAACCAAGTCAGTCCAGGAAGGAAGAGAGATCTTGGCCTTTGCGGATGATCTGGTGCTACTGGCGAGTTCAAGTGGTGAGCTCCAAGAACTTCTCCAGATCACTACGGAAGCGCTGGACCAGATCTCGCTAAAGGTCAACACAGGGGCTCAATGCACTTACACCTTTAAGGGCAGCGCCCAGTTAACAAAGGTATACACTCCCTTCCTCATAGATGAACAGCCGCTTAAAATTCTGGAGGATGGAATTACTACAAGGCAAACCAGTAGGGTTCTTCCTTATGGGCGACTTTTCTAACGTCAACGACGCTCTTGCCCTACTGGAGAAGATTGCCTCTTCCCACCTGGCTCCATGGCAGAAGTTGGACGCGATGAAAACGTCCCTCTGCTTCTCTATGAGAACAGACAAGTTAAACAAGACTGGGTGGTCGCAAGTGGTCACAGCCGTCACCACAAAGATAAAGAACATCCTCAATCTCCCTTCCAATGCCTCGAACCACTACTTTTAAGATTATAGGAAATCGGGTGAAGCGGCATCCCACCTGCTGCCTTTGACTCGGACTTCTACCTAATGGATACAGCCTTCAAGCTACTGACCTCTAGGAATGAAGAAGTTGCCACATGTGCTCTGGGTCAACTCACCCGCACGGTTTGTCACCGCATAAAGAGACAACCAATGACGGTGACCTGGTTAACTTCCAATGTGGCTCAATGGAAGGGGGTTACGCCAACTCCTCCAATGCGCTGTCCATCTTAACTAAATGCAGCATTGGAATATAAATGGTCAAAACGGATTCCTCGCTTCATTCCCGATGTTTTGGTACCATTGGCGAGTAGTTTCTGGGTCTTGCGGTTCGTGAGAAGATACACCTAGTCGGACGCATAGTCCCTTAGATACGTTTGTTTACCTTCGAATTTTAATAGTGCAGATCATACAAAATCTCATAAGGGTAAATTCTGTACCAAATTGTTTCCCACTAAACTTGATTTACAAAAGCATAGTTTATTCACAAAAAAAGATTTAAATGTGATGATTGTGGTAAGAATTTTCAAAGAAGTATCATTTGAACCGTCATTGTCGTACAAATTCTGCTTCTAATAACGATGATGATTAAACTTGTAGATCTGGTACATAATATTTTTCGTTTTGCATAGTGTGAATTATTTTGATCATTTGGAATCTACATGTTATTCCGTCGGCCAATTCATCACATGAAAAAGACTGCCAAATGCTGTGATATGCAGCCAATAGTGGAAAACTAATTAATGAACACAATGTTAAGATTTTTTTGTTTTGTAAAAGTAGTGAATATGATATAAAGTCCACACTATAACTATTGTACGAAAATATCTTTCCTCCGTATAAAAAAAATCTAAATGTACACTTCCAAAAAAAGTAGTCACCAAATGCTTTAAATTATTAATGGAAAAAACAAATTTATAGTAATATTCTGTAGGAATGGATGTGCACGTTATCATATATCCTTCCTATATTCGCCTTGAGCGTAAGGCCAAGAGAGCGTCCACCCACAGCTGACAAGGCCGTTCAGTAAAAGAGACGACAGACGAATAGGACGATTACGCGGGAAAGACAGAGAGAGACGGGACGAGACGAAGGGACGAAGGCGCAGCGACGAGACGCTTGGTGGAATCCAACCACCCGATAACTTTTTACTTAATTTTAGCCCTCCTTGTGAATGAATTCCCTAAATGAAATGCATACTTAGTCTGGTCGTTGTCACTCTCTTATATGAGGGGCTCGTCCTTTCCCTTAGCAAAATCCCTAGAAAACCGAAGTACTGCCAAGAAAAAGAAGAAAAAGGGACATTGTTGATTTTCTTCGGTTAATGTGCTTTCAACTTATGCGGTGTGACGCTTTCCTTCAATTTCAAGTGTTGTGTGAAATTTCACGAGGAAAATTCAGGAGTGTGAAGTTCGATATTTCGCCGACATCGACATTTCTTCAAAATATTATATACAATTTATGAAAGTAATATTAAACAAACAAGACGTTGTGTGCAAAAGGCTTGCAATAAGTTTTATTTATTATTTTTACAGAGCTCTCGGTGTGATTGTGAAATATGTTTTTGAAACTGCTAATGACTGTGTCCTGTATTTTTTTTTTTAAAACTTTAGTACAACTGCTACTAAAGTGACATTTGTCTAGACTGTTATCGCTTTCATAGGTATTAATTTGTTTTTCTATGTTGGATTATTCTACTCATATATCATTTTAAGTGATCAGCAAATATTTGTATAATTTATGTTTTTTTGTTTTATTTGAGTGCTTTATTATGTCTTATTTAACACTGAATAATATCCCAATTATTGCGCAAGCATTGAAATTTGGCAATACTCAAAATGTAAAATTATTGTATTCTGTTATATTTAACGATCACCCATTCAGTAGGACCTCCTAGAGATAATTGCAAGAATTTACAGGTTTGCAATTTTAAATGTAGGAACTACTCCACCATTATTTTAAAAAAATTAAACCTACCTGATTTGTCTGTTAAGCTAATTTTTTACAGCTAAGAAACAAATGGAACTACCGAAAGAACTTTGTAGCAATAATTTTGCGCTACTAGCTGATTTATCCACTTTTCATACTAAACTAAATACACAAGGTGTGAAAGAATGCCCCCACAGGTTGCATAATTTGTCTGGCACCCTTTTCTACGGACAGGGAAATCGGATGACGCCTCTATTTCGAAAAAGCTTTCTGATCTATCGTAGCTTTTGGTGAACTTACTTCAAACTCTTCTTTCTTTCGGTGCAGGTGATAATACACAATTGAACATTTTTTTTTCTGATGTGGAAGAAAATTTAGCACTTTTGCTTAATAGCAAATACAACAAAAATTATTTTTGTAAAACGGCTTTTGTTAGGAACTGCAAATTATTTATTCAATCTCAGCGCGGTATAAACTCTTACAGTTTTATAAAAACACTACTTATTCGGGAATTTGGAGAAAAAAATAAATCAAGCTCAATTGCATGGGGAATTACAAAATAGAAAAAATGCGGCCTAATGAAACGATGCTAATATTTTAGTGTAACGGGAATTAGCGAATCGAGGTCGGGGATTTTCTCGACGGACTTCAAATATGGAGTATTATGATATCATAGTTTTCTTTTTATATACAGATTTGATCTCTCACTTGTGATGCATCTGACAATTAAGAATAAAGATATATTACTGGAAATTAAAAATTTTTAAAACATTATTTACAAAAAATAGAAAAGCTGGCAAAATAGTAGTTTTTAGTATAATATTTTACTTTTTCTATGAAATGGTTTCTTTAAACCTTGCAGAACTAAAATCAGTAATCAAAATTCTATTTTCCTGTACAACGTTATGTTGCAGGTCTAACAGTTTACATTTTAAGAATTCTTGTAATTGTTTAGTTATAATACTTGAATTATGTTGAAATAAAGAGGAAGCAGTTAATCGGAAATAACTAAGATGTAACTATTTATTAATTTTTCGAAATATCAGGTAATAGCACTATTTAATAAAAGATGTTACATACCATCTTTAAAAGTTTCTATATTATTAATTTCCATTATGTTAATTTGCTTCGTGAAGTCAAACTAGTAGAAAGTACGTTTGAGTAAGCGCGGTAAATTTGACGTTCTTCGTGGAGTGAGTGAGTGATTGTGGGGTTTATTGGCGCAAGTGCGCCGAGAAAACATTGTTTTTAACTCCCCTGGTGTTTAAGACAAAAATGTGAAATAAAAAGACATTAACAAGGTATATATTTACAAGCTAATACATATTAAAATCATATTAAAATTTCATTTGTAATTATTGCAATATAAAAATGCTGAAAATAAATTTAAAAATATCGAAGGTAATACAAAACAAAACTTTATATATCTGGACACTATATTTACGGATAGCATTTAAAAGATTTTGTTGAATTATTTTTTCCGAATTTTTAGCGGCGTCAGAATTCCTTGAAATCACTCGGCATATTCCAATACATTAGGCCCCTCAGGGGGCTCACCTCCTTTAGGTGAGTTCGGGTTTCACGCTCCCGAAGTACCCTAGTGATTTTTTCCTCTCCTCTCTCTTCCCCTTTTTTTTCTTTGGACATTTGTTTGCTTTGGGATAGTTTTCGTTTATGGTTTTTTGTGATAAGATATCACTGTTTTCTTTAAATAACCACCAATTATTGTTTTCCTTTTTATTGCTATAACATTGTTTACAAAAATATAAAAATCCAAAAAAAATCATAACATACGTTTTTAAAAATTAAAAAAAGAAAATTATATTTTTTTCCCATTAACATAATAACAGGTCGACGGCGTATCAATGCCGATCTGCTGCATACCTAACCTTTAGCTCTAGGGGTCTCAGTACCACCCTTATAGCCTCTCCCGCGAGGGATACTATTTGGGCAGTGGAAAGGACCCTTGCGGGGAAAGGTATGCGGCGGAGAAGTTGCGTGCGTCACCGATGACGGCTCTAAGGAACGCTCTGTCTAAAGCGGTCGCAGAGGACGAGGAACTTGGTTGCGGATGGCTAGGCGGCGGGGACTCCTTCATATCGAGAAATCCTCCTTGACTTCGGCCTTGGACCGCACCCGGCAGCACGTTATGGGGTTTCCCCGTCGTCTAGCTTTGAAGAATCCTCCGGCGGTTACACTTGGCACGTTAGAAAAGTGTGGGAATTCAGGGCCTAGCGGGGGCCCTGATGGAACTGGAAGGAATCCGTACTGCCAATAATGTGATGACAACTAAAGAGAATAACGTTTTGCTGCCTCCTATGGAGACAAATACCGGCCCCTCTCTGGCGCCATCAAATACTCTTTTCCTGGGCTGACCGGGTTGAGCACCGACCCCAAAAATTGGGCCCAGGGTTTTCTTTTGATCCCCGGGGGCCCGAATCCTTTAATTTCCCCCGTTTTTGGAAACAACAAACTGTCTAAAAATTAAATTTTTTCCATTTCAGGGCACAGAAACAAGAATTTAGCAATTCTCTAGATTCTTCTTTTTCCCCAAAATACCTTTTTAAACAGTATCTTTTTTTCTGATCGAAAGCGATAAGGGAAGTAGTATAGGGCAGGTTAAGACTATTCGAAAGATGCGCTCCGGGTTATTCCTCGGTAACATCAGCAAAACGGCCCGCCGCCCCAAAACCTAAATAAAATGGCCCCTGATGTTACTGGTTTCCTCCCCAAAGCCTCAACTATTCACGGGGTCATCTCTGCTGCGGATTTGTTAAATTTAAAAATAAACAGAAAAAGTCAGAACTGGGATCAAAAGGTCTGAATTTTTTCGGCGAATTACGATTCGGCGGGATGAGCAGGTGCTTAACACTAAGCACCTCACCCTAAACCTTTTTTTAAAACCCGAACCCCCCGGCCCTTAAAGGCCCCATTTCTCCTTTTGCCCTGTTCGACCTACTTTTCCCTCCGCTCTTTTGTTTCCCCAAGAAAAAGGGGGAATGGACATTCAAAAACGGGTTCTCCCCGGGGAAACCTGCTCTAGATGTGCAGAGGGAAAGGCCATGATAGCGCAGCCCTGTAAAAAAAACGATGTGTTAACGGGGGGGACCATTCAAAAATTTTCTCAATCTTTCCAACATGGATATTAAAAAGGGGAGATAAGGGGTCAAAATAAAAATAAACTTTCATATCCGGAGGCTCGGCGTGTTGTATCATCACCCCGCCATTTTTCCGGAAAAAAGCCCCCATCTGCAACCAGCAAGACATATGTTTCAACAGCCTTTTCAAGTCGACGAAACTAGGGCCCACAATCTGAAAACACCGAATCTAAAAAACCCTGAATCTGAAAAGCCAAGACTATTGCAGTGGATGCATGCAAGCCCATCCACTCCACCCAATAAAAAAATCAAAAGATACGCATAAAGGTATCTGGGGGTGCAAGCTCAAAAAAAGAAAGAGGTAAAAACCTCTCAAAAAAACCTCATAACAGGGGTGACGATGTCAGGGAAATCCATGCATCACAAAGCGACGAAATCAATGGAAGATCTGTCCCCGAAACCGTCGTTTTCCCAACTCCTTACGGGGCCAGTGCGAAGACTTGATGCCCTCCTTTTTCTTGGGAACTGCCGTGGTCTAAGAACTCGATTTTGATGATTTAAAAAATCCATCATTTTCACGTACCAACCTGCATGCGTTGTCTTCGGGGAGCATTTCTGAAGAGTACTATGAAATCGTGTGCGTGGTTATAATTGTGTGACGGGAGGGAGAGGGGAAAAAATCCCCAAACCCGGAGGTGTATCCCTTTTTTCCGTCCCATCATTACCCCGTAATGTCGTCACACTGCCACACATTACGGCTGTGGGGGCCCTGGGGGATTCATAATCCATTCTTTGGTCACGGTCTGCTGTGTTTTTTTACCCCAACGTGATGTTGTGCCAAAAGGGTGGATTTGAATAAATTGGCCCGGTCAATTAGCCCCTTTTTAAATTTTTGCTCGGTGACTTTAACGGACACACCCCCTCGGGGGGGGCATGATGTCCCCAAATTTCGCGTGGGCGAAAAGACCCAAAACAGTTGATCTCTGACCCGCCTCCCTCCCAAACAACGACAGCTTTTCCATGCCCCCCACGAGGACATTTCACCCCCTCGATTTTTGCCTTTTGTTCGCCAAATCTACAACCGTTGTTAAATTTTTTGAGGTAGTTCAGACCCTACAAAAAAATGATCATTTCCCCTCTCTGGTCTCGATGTTTGTGGTGCGGGGGGGGGAAACCCCCGCCCTCTCACATATCTTTTTCACCCGCGAAAGACTGGGATAAATTCGCACGGCAAACAGTTATAACTGGCATAATGGTTAAAGGAGGGACTGTTAATGATGCTTTTTAAACGTCACTGAAGAAATTGGGAAACCCAAATTTGGCAATTCCAAAGACTTCAAATTTCCCATCGAAGCTGAGCAAACCCCGGGGTGGAATTCAAGCCTGCCAAAAGGCGGGAACAGGGGAGGGAAAGTGGGGTATTTTCAGGGGGTTTATCCCCCCCGATAACCCTCATAGCGTTCCGAAAAGTGCAAAAGCGTTAGCTCGTAGGGTCGTTCGCCAATGCCAGAGAGGCCCGGGATCCCTATGGGTCTTTAATCCCCCGCAAAAAAACTACCAACCAAAGGTTTTTGGAGAACGGACCCAAAACAGCGAATGGCCTTTATCGGGGTTTACCATTCCCATATTAAACATCGACCCGCTTTGTATTTAACCCGTCGATGTGGCCAACGATTGGCCCCAAAAATTCACTTTGTGTATCAGCTCCATTCATCAGCCCTGATTTCCGGGGGACTAAAAATCGTTTTTGAGCGGACACCTATCCTTCGGTTTATAAAGGGAACCCCTACCCCACAACTGTGACGACTGTGGGAACTGAAGGGGCCGTAAAACGGCCCACTTTAAAATCCCGGTCCCGATGGAATATTCTATGGTTTCTTCGCCATTTTTAATGAGGATTCACTAGTAAGTCTCCTTTACCCATTCAACCGAATATGGAGGGGGGCAGGTGTATCCCACTCAATGGCAAAAATAGTGATTCCCATTCAAAACCTGGAAAAAATAAAAAACCCTCTACATCGGCCCATAGCACTCACGGAAACTTTTCCTTTGTAAGACACTGGAACGTTTTGGTCCCCAAAGCCCGTTTTTGTTTATCAACGAAAAAAAATGATGCATTCCTCTGTTTCCGAGTGGCTTCCGGAAAGATCCACTCTCGACAACATTGTCATTTTCTTTGAAAATAAAGTTAAAAAATTTTTCCGGAGGAATCATCTTTTTTTCTATTTTTTTTTTGATATCGAAAAGGCATATGACCGTACTTGGCGCTATGGAATACTTTTCCCCACTCTTTTTTTGGCTTTGTAAATTTAAATTTTTTTCAAAATTTTTCAAGGGGTTTCGCGGGGGGTTTGGGGAAATTTTCGCTTCCTTTTACAAACCCGGGGGGGTTCCCAAAGCATTCCCAGGGTAATTTTTTGAAACCCCCTTTAAATTTTTCCCCTTTTTAAAAGGGTTTTTTTTTTGCGGGGGGTTGAAAAAACTTTAAAACCCCGGGAAGGTTTTTAACACCTTCCTGGGGGCCGGTCGAAATTTAAAATTACCCAAGGATGTACCCCCCAAAGGGTTCTCTCACTTTTTCCGAAACGGGGTTTATCCCCCCCCGAACCTCCTGAAAAAAATTCCCCGGTTTGGGGGAACCTATGGATTTTGGAACCGCCGGCCACTTTTTCCCCCCATTTTTAATTTCAAAAGGGGCTCTTTTTTTAAATGTTTCCAACCCTTTTCCCGGGTCAAACAAAGAAATTTCCGGGGTTTATTTCAAGTTTGTTCCGGTGCCCTCAACCCTCTGAAAAATTAATGTAAAATGGAATTAAGCATAAAAGGCCTTTTGAAAACCCGGCAGGTTTTTTAACTTGGGCCCAATTTTAGATTTTGGGGAAAACTTTTTTTGGTTTTTCAAGGCTTTTGACCCTAACCCCCCAAAAGTTTTAAAACCCGCAAAAAAATTTTAAATTTTTAACAGGCCAAAAAAGGAAACCCAACCCCCACCAATTTCCACCAAAAAATTTTTTAACCCCTTTTTTTCCCCCCTTTTTGTACGGGAAATCCCGGTAACACCAATCGCTTTTTTAACGCATCTTTGCTTACCATCGCAGTCGGGATAGAAATTTTTTTGCCAGTTTTTTCAGATGGTTCGAAACGTACCCAATTACGTTGGCTGTGGGTCGTGATTGAAGAATACGCCGGTTTTTAGGCTCGACTTTTTTCTTTTCGGGGTTTTTACTGCGAAACTTTCGCCATTTTCCGTGCACTTCAAAATTAAAACCCACTCCCAAAATACTAAAAAATACTGCATCTATACTGACGGGAAAGAGTGTCCAAACCCAAACTAAAAGATCGGTGTCATCCGGTGGTATGTAAATTTCTCCAAAAGAAAGTCAAAATTTTCAACAAGGGTTCGATATAACATTTTGCTGGCTACCAAGCCACGTTTTGGTATTATTTGAAACGAGCAAAACCCGGGTGGTGGGGTCGGTCGTTTTTTTTCCCCATCACCGCCCGAGTAAACCCTTTTTCCAGGAAGGGAAAAAAATCAACCTGCATCATATTTTTTAAAAAAATGGGGGGAATTTATGGGGTAAGGGGAGTTGTTCAAAAAGCACTCTGTGGGAAACCCCCGTCATAGGAGCATGGCCTGTGATGCCAATGCGAAAGGGCTGATGTCAAATTATTTGTCTTTTGCATTGGTCAAAACTTCCCCAACATTTTTATTTGGTGGCAGCTCCCTTGGGTTTTCCTTCATGCAAAGGGACAAAAAATGGCGACTTTTAATTGAAGCCAAAAAAAATATTTTTTGACAAAATCTGACTTGGTGGGGGAAATTTTCCCCCCAAAAACTATTTCCTTTCTTTTTTAAAAAATTTGGGTTTTTAAAATTTAATTTAAAAAATTACTTTTTTAAATTTTTTAATTTTTTATTTTATGTATGTCATGCAGGGTTCATATATAAATATTTTTTTATATATAATATATTACATGTATATTTTAAAATTTTTTTTCATTTTTTTTTAATGAAATGTTTTAGCATAGCCAAAAAAAAGGGGGTTTGGGCCTAAAACCCTACACTCACTCCTCCCCCTCCCCCCCAATTGGGGATTCATCCCCCGTCATAGAAAAGGGTCCCATCCTCGTCTTCTGATGTATAATCTATGGAACTTTTTTTCGGCTTATGAGGTGTCATTTTAATTTCAATCTCGGGTTTGGGTTCTGTTTTGAGAATTTTTCTATTTTGCTTTAAATTATTTGCAGATTTAGATACAGAGGAAACTTGTGACTATTTGGTTTGGGAGTGGTAGTGATAATTAAAGTGACAGTTGGCTGTCTAGCTGGTGTTGAAGATGTGGATGTCAAGAGGTTTGCTTGAGTCGACGATGTGGAAATTTTAAGGTTGGAGGAAGAACATTTCGGGGTACCGGAAGAAGTAACTTTAAAGGAGGGTATATATTATTTGTGTAATCTTTTCATTTGTTTGAGTAGAAGTAGTTATTGAAGTTTTAGCAGCTTGGGCATATGTTTGTGGTATTAGTGAGGGTATTAGTTTTCTCGCTTCAAAGTAAGATATGTTTCTATGGGTTTTAATTCCTTGTATTTGTTTTTCAGTTTTTCCATGTTGGACATGATTTTGAATCGGATAAATGAGGCTGCGAACAATTAATGCATTTTTGCTCTAGTTCGCAATCTGTTGAGGCATGTCCAACAGAAGCGTACCTAGAGCACGTTAGTTGTCCGCGGCAGACAGTTTGTGAGTGTCCGAACCTCTAGGACGTGAAACAGCGCAGAGGATTCGGAAAGTAAGGTCATATTTTAAAGTTCAAATACCAAATTTTATAAGTTTTTGAAAGTATAGGGCTATTGAAAGTTAATATTAAATGTTTTGTAGGCGTAGACGTTGCATCTCTTTTAATTATGTCTAACCGGAATAACACCCTGCTCAGAAAATTCTTCGAGGATTTCTGCTTCAGATCTCGTTCAGAAATGACACCTCGGCAGTAGATCAAAAATTGGTGTGGACTTATACCATAACAGGAAAATTTACGTAAGATTTTGCAAGTGAAAATGCCTTTCGATTATACAGCAGAGATGGTTCCAACGAGTAGTTCATCGGGTCGCAATCTTTTTACAGACAATTTAGACATATTATTGTTCGGAAACATTTAAAAAAATCTTTAAAAGAATGTCATCAAGGTTTTTTGGGGTAATACAAGGTCTTTCGGTCACAGCAAAATTGACCCCCAAGCGCGGCCAACTTCATCCTGGTGTGCCTCTACCCCCCAAAGGATTCAAAAAAGGGGGCGTGTGCCGGTCAACGACAACGCGGCACGGCACCCCGGAGAACCCGAAAAAGGGCCATATGGACAAAGCCCAACGGGAAAACCCGCCCCTCTTTATCTGCAAAAACCACAAATTTTCCCCGAAAAATTTATCACCAGCCGATTGACAGAAGAGTCACCCTCCCACCCATCTACAGCGAAGCGGGGGCCAAAGGGAAACCCAAAGTATCCCCGGACACCATTTTCCACGGGACGCCCCAGGCAAAAACGTGGGGTCGGAAAAAACGGTATTAGAAAAAACAAACACATAAGCAATACAAAATAAACCCTTTAAAATTACAAAATACGTTCACAGGAAAAAAATTTCGGGGATTATTTTATAAATAAAAAATTTAAAAAAAAAATTTTAAAAATTTTTTTCTTCTTATTTTTTTAAAAAACTGATTCTAAAAAAAGGAAAACATGAACTTTTTGTTAAAAAAAACATTTTATTAACGCGAATGAAAAAAGCGGAAACGATTTTTAGAAATCATTTTTATAAAAGCGTATCGATTTTTATTCATTTTAGAAAAATCTATAAAATAGAAAAATATTATTTTCAAAAATAAATTAAGTATCGGGCAAGTAAATGTTTTTCGATTCTGTAATTTTTTTTTCGAGTCTCATAAAAATTAGATCGTCTTTTAAAACGTCTGGAAATAAAAAAAAAAAAAGGTCGAAAAATTTGGGCTTGCCTTCTGGGGAAAAAAAAAAGGGAAACATTATGAGTTTTAAGGTTTTTAATTAATATCTTAACTAATTAATATTGGAATATAAATAGTCAAAATGGATTCCTCGGATCATTCCCGATCTTTGGTACCTTCGGCGAATTTCTGGGTCGTGTGGCTCGTGAGAAGATACACCTAGTCGTACGCACAGTCTCAAGATATGTTTGTTTACCTTCGTATTTTAATACTGTAGATCATGGGTACACACCCTTTTTTTGTGCTGGGCCGCATACATATGTCAGCCATTTCACGCGGGCTTCAACATGAGGTTAAACAGAAGTGGGGAACCATTTCTTTTAGAGAAAGATAACATTTGAAATTTAAAACGTGTAAAATTGATCATAATATAAATCCTACTTTGCTTTTTTAAATCATTATTTTTTATATTTTTTAAATTTTGTCACTAAATGAAAAGCATTTAAGAAACAAACACTCTTTCACAATTTCTGCATCCGTAAACAGTTTCTTATGATTACACCAATAATATAACAAACTTCATAGGATGTCTTTGTTACCACTGTGATATTACCATTGACAAAACATTTTGTTGCTCTTGCAAAGATTATTCAAGAAAGCCTATTTATGACCTCTTGAAAGAGATCTTCGAAGAAAATTGTCTTTGAATAACTTGTTTATTGGTGTTTTTTCAATATAGCACTTTCGTGACAAATCAAACAATTACTGATCTGTTTGTTTATCCCTACAAAGTAGTCAACCTCCAAATCGTCTTGAATTGATATGTTTTCTTCGAATATGTTTCCCTTGTAAGGTATGAAATATACAATTATCGCTACTCCACTGTTGTCAGTTATCATTAACTGTGACCATTCCAAATAGAAAAAGAAATTCAATTCGTACCCGTACAACACCGACAGCAAAAAAGCAAAATTGATACATTTCATTTTTTGAAAAAGAATTTTCCACCAAATTTTTAATACAATGATGAGTGAATTTTTCAGAGCAATGGGCCATGACCGGGCCATTTAAAAAGGGGCCGCAGGTTGAGTATCGCTGCTGTAGATCATACAAAATCTCATGAGGGTAAATTCTGTGCCAAATTGTTTCCCACTAAACTTGATTTACAAAAGCATAGTCTTATTCATTAAAAAAAGATTTAAATGTGATGATTGTGTTAAGAATTTTCAAAGAAGTATCATTTGAACCGTCATTGTCGTACACATTCTGCTTCTAATAACGATGATGATTAAACTTGTAGATCTGGTACATAATATTTCTCCTTTTGCATGGTGTTAATTATTTTGATCATTTGGAACCTACATGTTATTCCGTCGGCCAATTCATCACATGAAAAGACTGCCAAATGCTGTGATATGCAGCCAATAGTGGAAAACTGATTAATGAACACAATGTTAATTTTTGTTTTGTAAAAGTAGTGAATATGATATAAAGTCCACACTGTAACTATTGTACGAAAATATCTTTCCTCCGGAAAAAAAATCTAAATGTACACTTCCAAAAAAAGTAGTCACCAAATGCTTTAAATTATTAATGGAAAACAAATTTATAGTAATATTTTGTGTTATTGTTTTTTCTCCTTGCGTATGAAATTATATGTATTAATGTCACACAGCCAAATTTCCACCATATGCCTTGTACCATTTTCCACTAAAATCTGAGTGATTGGTTCTTTTTCAAATAAAACATGTAAGAATCTTTTTGTTTTGATATCTTAGCTGAAATTTTGCTGCGGTGACACTAATACAGATTATATATTGATTAAGATTTTTAAGCATAAAACCATGCGTCCATCGATAGAAAATAAATTACTCTATATATAAAAAAGAAAACAAAGTACTATGTTTATAAATTGACAAGATCTATTCCCCCCATAAAACAAACATTTCGTAATACTTTTGAAACTTAAAAGGAAAGACAATAACGGACAAAGTATTTTGTGCTTTCTACTGATAGGAACATACTCATTCTCCAAGAGCTTTGAAATGTGTACCAACTGTTCTTCTGAGCCGGCCTCGCCTGCTCACATCCTCGAATGCTTAGGGCTCACCAAGCAGGATTTAACTGACGATCCGTAGCTGGTGTTGGATTTTTTGAAGGTGTACGACGTCATAGACCTGGTCTAGCACTGTTGGCCAATGGGGGCGTATTACAACAACACATATGGTGATCAAGGTTAAGGCTAACAACAGGCGTACATCTAGCCCGTTGCGATGATGAATTTCGTGGGCCTCGATCTGACTACGTCAGACAGGTGGCGTTAGAAACAACAACAAACACACGGACTCGTTCTGTTTCAATGATTCCTCATTGTTTTGAACCTATTGATGTATTTACAGAGATAATGAAAAGTGCTTGAAATTTGAATAATTTCACGTCGGTATTGTACACAATTAAAACATATTTTTATGGTACCTGGTAGAAAATTGTTTTTCTTTCATTCAAATTTCAACATAGTGTCAACAAGACTTATAGGTATGAATTAATTTTAGAATGTTACTTATTGAAAATTTTCAAACATATTTTAAAAAAATTTCTTATTTAATGCATCCCATTCAGCTTTGTCAATAACACACACGATTCTTAAATCACTACAAATTCAAAGAAAAGATATCAGATATGCGGCTTATCGGCGTAAACAATTTTGACCCTTCAAATAAAAAAATCTCTTATGCTAAATTCAGAGAACACATGGATATAATTTGATAAATATCTCTTTAAATATAGGACAAGCAGAATTTCATTGATTTTGAAAATCAACGAATGTTCATTACCTTCAATTGTGCAAAAGTTATATATACTCCATAAAATCTGTGCTAAAAAGTTTTTTACTATGTGTACTCATTCCATAACCACAGATTTTACAATAACTTCATAATGTAGCCGTATACCACACATTTGACCACTACAACTTTAGCTTCATGCACTTATCGAAATTTTGAAACACAAGGAAACAGAATCGATTTTTAGTTCAATAAATTAAAATTCGCCATAAAAATCAAATCCCGAAATACACAGCAATTCATTAGCAAATTTTTCCCCGAAGATTAAAGTTGAAGAATTGTTGGAAAAAGTTGTGTAGCATAGTTCTATATACTACAATATCTGTATATTCTGCAGTATACGCAGTTTTTACTTCGAAAGTAATTATTGCAAGATGTCAATTCTCGTAATATAAACAAAAAATCAAAAGTGTCACAGTGCCTAGTATTCATAACAGTCATTACAACTGAACCAATACATTTGATTCCGTCACAATCGATAATTCAGTTAAGTGTCAAACGGATAAGAAATAAAACCCATTTTCAGAATGGAATCACATTTTCCGATCCTATATAAACATTCCTATAAAATGTCAGAAACCCAAAAAATACAATACGAAGAAAGAGATTTACAAAATAAAATATCCAAACATTTGCTCAATCCTGCGTCACTCCATATATTTCTGGATCTATTCCAGTTAGTGCATATCTACTCATTTTTTTTATCGATGGGGAAGAAATGAAACCAACACCTTCAAAAAGTAATGATTTATATCACGTTACCTTGGGAAACGTAGGATTTTCAGTATTGCACACATGACTGCTCTTCAGTCAATTAAACCATCGGGCCTTCTACAATAATTTGACTGCATCATAGATTGCAGAAATCAAAAAATTCTTTCAAGCTTCAACAATCTGACTGGATCATCGATTGCATTAAATAAAAAAATCCTTAATCTTCGGACTCTAACGCTTGGACGAGAAAAAATAGGTGGATGCGCTTTTACGACAGCTTCTGCTGACCCAGATTAATATCGCACCGCGTTTAAACTACTGACGTCTAATGCATGTATGGTGTTCAAAGCTACGGCTAACGACAGACGTCACTTAACCCTTTACCATGATGAATTTCGTGGGCTTCGATCTGGCCTTTGCCGATCATCAGTAACAACAACGTCTAATGCCGAATGAATGTTTATTAATGTAACACAATAAAGAGGGCTCTTGGCCGATCTTTTTTTAAAATGTTTTCCAAGTTGTGTTCAGCATTCTTGTTCTCACATTTTAGACTTTCACCCATGTGAAACAAGTTAATGAACTCTGTCATTCAAAAAATAGGATGTAAAAGGCAATACACGAAAATTTAGCAATTCATCTAACTGTTTGGATAATAAGTTATCATTTCGTAATTCAGAATAAATATATTTTCACCCAGATGCTAGAATATTGTGTACATTCAAGAATTAAAAAAAATTCTGAATGTGAAAGAATCAAATTATAATAACTATATAAACTTATTTATATTTATATATAAATTGACAAAAATCTACTGTCTCCAATAAAAACAAATATTTCACAGTAAATACACTTTTGTACCTCAGCCGAAAACATCCTAATGGATGTGATATCATTCTAATTATCATATGATTCATCCTTGTTAACTGCAGAGTATCCCTACAGTAATCCTATTAATTAAAGTGTAATTAAATAACGTAAATAAAATAACCTTACAATTTGAATAATTTTACATCAGATCATTGGATATATTGCCTTACGATTTGGATATATTTTTATTGCATCTCACAGAAAATGTGTTGTGAATTTTTATTCGTTTTTACAAGTTGTCTTTTCCACCAAATTGTGCTGTAAATTTTACACAATATGTGCACATTCCGTAACCACAGATTTTACAATAAATCCATAATATAACTATATTATACCAAAATACTATTCACCCTATTGACTGAAAATTTGGATCACAATGCTATTCAATTATAGTTCTATTAATTAAATTCATCATAAAATACAAATCCGCTTAGTAACCAGCAGTCAGAATAAACTCTGAATAAGATTAAAGCTAATTAAAATATCTTAATTTTAAAAATATTTCCTTGTAGAAATTGAAGTATACGCAGCTTTTAGTTGTAATTTCAATAGTTAATGTTGCAAAATGTCAATTCTCGTAGTATTTACATAAAGTTCAAAAATTTCACCGTACCATCCACTCATGACAGTCATTAACAGCAACACTATTGATTCCGTCACCAACGGTGCTTCTGCTTATTTTCAACGGAGCAAAATCAGAATGAAATTCACATTTTTCATGTCCTATACAAATGTTATATAATTATATGTTACCAACAACATGGAAGAATTTGATATGCAACAAGAATATACACACATGATTAACACTTTCTAGATACTGATTGTCCTAATTTAAACACGTCACTCAAAATGGATGGAAACGATAGTCCAGATGTAGTTCCCAAAACTTCTCATACACTTACATTCTTCAACTTCCGGTTACAATTTATCCAAATGCAAACACATTTCTCAAAAGTCATTACTTTTCCATTACTTTCAATAAGGTTGAAAATAGATAAGTTCATAAAACATAGTCCTAGTCCAACTACAAACATTCTCACCGAAAATGGATTCAAATTGCGAAACAGGGCATATACAGTCCTCACTGGGTTTAATTTTCTGTAGTTGGGTAAATGGCTACGCTCAGAGTATTTCAAACACACTGCACTTGGCTTTAATTATTAGGAGAAAATAAACGAGTGAGTATATAAATCACAAACTGCTTACTCTGCAGTGTTGTAACAAATAACTCGTTCAAGCAAGAGAACTGGGCATGGCTCAACGATATTAATGTTACGCGCATGCTCAGATAATCATGTCTCTTCAAAATGCGCCAATATTGAAAAAGCTACTACATTTGGCTGTTATGCGCTAGCTCAGTCAGTTAGCTTTTATATTTAAAAAAAATTCTGAGTAAAGATAAGTAGAATTTAATTTTCTTGAGAAAACTTAATTTACAATGTGTTATATAATTGTGCTACTGATTGGGAAGATTTTTTGAGATTGTTATAACTTTTTGTCAAGAAATAGTTTCCTACAAAAATATATATTTTTTAAAATTACAACACAAATTATAAATGATTTTCTTGCATTTTTGTTCTGGAAAAGGTCTCTTTAATCTTATATGATTCATTTAGATATATATTATAAATGCGAAAGTTTGTTTGGATGTTTGGTCATCTTTCACGCTGTTGTAACTCTAGTTCAGCGGCACTGCAGTCGCTTGTTTTCAAGTGTATATGTCGCAGGGAAACGATGAAATTAGAGCTTTTGCCAAATCCCTAAAGGAGAAGATCAATTCACGCACAATGTTAAAATAACGTCTCTTTTTGATGTCTTTTCCCTGTTGTAAGTACTAAATGAATTAATTAAATCCTCGAACTGTTCTTGTGAAATAATGAAATGAACGAGTCAGCATTTCTAGAACCATGTTTTCGTTTTCCCGCCCTTTTTTACCTTCCCTCTTTCCCTCAACAAAATTTTGCCCGGGACTTTTTACAAAAAAAAAAATGAATGTTTTATTTGTGTTTTCTCTTATGCCTTTTTAAAAACCGTTCATCCGATTACGGGGGTTTTTGGGGAGTGGTTGGACACATTCCGAAAAGTTTCGGAGTTAGTAAAACAATGCCCCAAAAAGATGCCCAGGGGGTTCCCGGGGGATTAAAAAAAGGGCTTATAAAAAATTATTTCCTTTTTTAAACTATTGGGACGTACAGTTTAAATTTAAAACAGATTTCATGCAGGGAATTGAGATTTTTGAAAGAAAGGGGTTTTTTAAAAAAATTGCCCCCAAATTTTTGGGGGGGAAATTATACTTTTTGGGTAAAATCACCCCCTTTTCTTGGGAACTATTTCCCTACGATTTAAAAACCGGCCATTTTTTTTCTGGAAGAGAAAACCCCTTTAAAAAAAAAAATTTTATAAAACCCGACCTTTTTAACGGGGTCCCAAAAGGGGTTAAAAAGTGCGTTCAAATTTTCCCCGTTTTCAAACCCATTAGACGTACAGTCTTGAAATTTGATAAGCAGTTTCCCTTTTTTAAAAGGTAGAAAAATTCCCTTAAAGGGTTTTTAGTGAATTCTCTCCCCCCCCAAGTAGCGTTGTGGGGTTTAAAAGGGGGCGTTTAGATAATTATTTCCTTTTTAAAAACTTTTAAAACGTACGGTCTTAAAATTTTGGGCCCACACAGGTTCTTTTCTTTGAAATAAAAGATTCCCCAAAAAAAAAGTTTTGAAAAAATGGGAATTCAAAGGGGTTTTTGCGAGGATTATAAAGTTGGAGATAAATATATTCCTTTTTTTGGAACTATTAGACGAAACAGATTTGAAAATAGGCAGGTTTTATCCTTTTCATGTTTGGTTGGAATGTTTTTTTTGTTGAATATAGATCTGCGGGAGAACGGATGTTACGAAAATCGACCCCTTTAAGCGAGGGGAGTTGCTGTTTTAACTACTAACCTACTTTAATGAAATTTGGTAGAATGTTTCTTTTTTTTGGGAATTTGGAAATCCCCAGGAAGGGGTTTTTGGAAATTTTTTTCTTTGATGTTTAGGGGGTGAATTGAAAAAAAAATTCCGTTTTAAATTTCCCGATTTAGACTTCAAATTTGAAAGCACGTTTTTTTTTTTGAGTAGAGATACACTGAAATTGGTTTTCCCGAATCTTTTTTGGGGAGACTGAGTTATGAGGGGCTTAAAAGAAATCCTACTTAAATTTTTAAAATTATTATTCAAATTTTTATCCTTTTAAATCAAGAACCGAAGTTATAAAATAAAAAAATTATAGGGGAATTTAATTAAGACATTTAAAAACAAATATGGGGGGTTTTGCATTATTAAATGTTGAGCAAATAATACAACAACAGACACCAAAAAAAATATTTATTCTAAACTAATTAACAAAAAAAAAAAGGTACCCTTTAAATTTATTGGGGCTTTTTAAAAAATTTTTTAAAAAAAATTTTGAATTTAAAAATTTTATTTTTTCATTTTAAAAATGTTTTTACTGAAAAAAAGATGGGGATGAAATTTTACATAGTGTTCACAAAATTTTAAAATTTTTTTTAAAAAAGTATGGAAAAAAAAATAATACACCTTTTGTGTATTTATTGATTTTCCGATCTTCAAATATTTTATAATATTTCTAAAAATGCTTTAACAAATTTAGGGATCAATTTTAAAAAGCTTTTTTAGGGAAAAAATAAAAAAATTAAAACTTTGGTTAAAATTTAAGAAAAAGCCAAAAAACTCCTTTCATTTTAATTTTTTTTTTAAAAAAATATTAAGTTGGTAAACAAAATGGTTCCCCCAATTTTTTTCCCTGCAAACACAGGAAAAAAAATGGAAGTGGAAATTGGGAAATAATTGTGGGAAAGGGGAAGCATTTTTTAATACGGAAAAAAAACAAAAACCCAAAAAAAACCATTTTAATGTTTTAATAAAAAATATTATTTTAATCTTAAATAAACATAAAAAAACCACTTTAAAAAATATTAGCTCAAATTTTTTTTTGGGGGAATATCATTTACATATTATTTTTAACCCATAAACAATCCTTTTTTTAAAAAATATTAATTGCATAAAACTCAGGAAAAAATTTTAAAAAAAATTTTCCATAGCAGAAATTTAAAAAATTTTTCCATTATTTTTTTTGGAAAACATATGATGGATAAAAACAGTTATTATAAAATTATTTATATAAAATGCCTTTAATTAAAAAAATTTTCAAGAAATTTTAAGATAAATAAAAAATGACATTAATATAATATTTCAGAAATATCCTGCCAAATTTTTAAAATTTCTTTTTTGAAAAAAATATTTAAAAACATTTTTTTGGGGGCCCCAAATCCCCTTTTAATCTGATATTTTTAAAAAAATAAAAGGATATTTTTAGTAAAAATTTTTTTAAAAATTTTTTGGGGGATGTTATTAACAAATGTTCGTTAATTTTTTTTAAAAAAATGTTGATTTGTGGCATCTTGAATTACAAAGTACGTTACTTTTTTTTTCATGCACATCTTTTGTTTTACATTGTATTTTTGATTGTTCACGGAACACTTCCTAAACTTGACCTTCAAAAAAGGAAAATTTTTTTTTGCAATTTCACGCGAAAAGATTAATCCTGGAACTTTGGGTAAATTTGTACAATTTGAAGAGCGTTTCTAGGTAGCCAATCTTTTATAATTCCAACATCCAAATTTTGATACAAATTTTTTTATATCAAATCACAATGTTTTCCATTTAATGGCCTCTATCACTTTAGGTACATTTGCCAGAACTGGGGCCACTGAAAAAGTTTTTAAATTTCTTAAAAAATTTCTTTAAATTTTTCAGGTGTTTGGCTTTTTTTTTTTGATATTTAGCGTTCTTTTTTGGCATAAATGAAAATTTTCGATCCATACCCTTTCCCCCTTTGTTTTTCCCATATTTGCGGTAATGACTCTCTCGATCTGGCTCTATTTATTTCAACATGAAAATTATAAAAATAATAAAAAAAAGGGTATATTCAAATTACACAATATCCGAGTCTTTTTCCCACTCTTTCCGTTCCTGGTTTTTTAAGGGGAAACGACTTCGGGGGTCGTTCCTAATCAGTTCAGTCTTTTCCCGTATTCCTCCCCGGTTTTCTCGATCTTTCGCCGGGGAGTGCTGCGGGCCACTATCCCTTTTCCTATCGCTCAAGGACGCCCGAACCCCCTTTCCCAAAGACCCGCTCCTCCTCGTTGGGGACTCTCCCCCGTTTTATGCATTTTTTTTTTCCTCGTATACCCTCATTTCTTTGTCGGCCCAGTCTTCCCCCCTGTCCCCTTTCCCGTCTCGGCCCCTTTTATGTCCACCCTCCCGCCAAAAAGTCTCGCTTCCGCCGTCGAAAAACCCCAAGGCTGGGTTACAGTTGAATTTCTCCGCTAAGGCCCTTTGAGTTCTGGAAAATGGGCACACAATGATAAAAGGGGCCCCTTTTGACTGTCCGGTCAGTTGGGGAAAAGGGGGCCCAAACCACACCAGCTCGAAATTTCCCTTCCCGCAATAAAAGGGAACTTCTCGGAATTTTTGCAGCTTCTGTCGGCACGGGGTCTGTTGAAAAAAAGGGGGAAAGGGAATGCTTCTCCGCTCCCCCCCTTCAGTGTCCTTTAGGGGCACAGGAGTTTCCATCACCACTGGAACTCTCGGGGGTCCCGATGCGTGGCAACCTCGGGCAGAGCAATTCTTAAATATACAGATAACAAAAAAAACCTGTCAGTTCTCCGCGAGGGTTTCACCATTGTTCCTTTATCCCATCTCAATTTTTCATACCAGAACTCAAAGTTTTATAAAAAACCCTTTAAACAATTTTCACACAACACAGACATCATTCACACACACAGAAAATGAATAATTTAAAAAAAAAACTGAAAACCCCCTCAATCTACATAAACCTGCATATGGTGCGCCAACCCCCACTTTTTCTTTTTCGGCAATGGGAAAAAATCTATACGTTTATTCCATTTAAAGGCGCAATTATCATGGGAAACCCCATATGGACTCCCCAAATTTCCCCCTTCCGGAAAGTCCAAATTTCATCCATTTTATTCCTGGGAGGTGGTCAACCATTACCATGCCTTTTTTGAAATTTCCTTTCCCCGCATTCCCTTCCCAAATCTTCCTTTTTTTTTGGATTCTTCCATTTGTACAATAAAATTTTTCGGGAAATCAGGGATAAAAGAATAAGTTCCGAAACCAATTACCGTCAATTTCGGAACGCATTCTCCCAAAACCCCCTCCCGGGAAAATTTTCCCCCCTCAATTCTCTTCTGTAAATCAGGGTGTGGGGGTCTTAATTTTCCTCCTATACCCATTTGGAGGGGGTAAAAACCCTTTTTTTTCATGCGAACGTGCGTAACGCAAATAATGCTAAAAGGGTTCGTCTTCCCCCCCCAAAAAAATTCAAAAGGCAGTTTTTTAAAAATTTCCCGAAACCTTCCCAAGAGTCCCCCCGGGTGGCCAACTGGT
>BMAV01006051.1:0-13844 GCA_019973955.1 Trichonephila inaurata madagascariensis
ATACATTCATCGCACAGTACAAAGGCAAATTTTTTCACGCAATAGAACAAAGCATTCGATAAACATCAAGAAGCAACAATTCACTTTTCTCAACAGCTGGAAGTCGCTTCATGAAATGAGCAATGGGCAATGGCGCACACAAGGGGGGTGTCCTAGGGGTCCGGACCCCCTCCCAAAGCCCTTGATCTGTTCCCCAATTGATTATAATTTTAAGTATATAATACTTAAAATTTAATTAAATATTCTTTTTGAATGATTAATTTTATTAATTAATACTAATTATTTATTCAATAATTAGTTTTTTACTGTTTTTTGTTCTCCAAAATGGACAAAATCGAACGGAGCATGATACAAGAATGGTGGACTTTCGACCATGCACCCTCCCCCCTTGGAAAACTTCTGCGTGCGCTACTGGCAATCGGTTACCTATAGGGTTGTCTTTTTCTATATAACGTAAGAGATTAGACCTTGAAAGACCTACCACTTTCTTTTTGGATCAAACAATTTTTTTCCAACTATGCACAGCATTCCATTTTTCTATGCTAAGTGCGGCAAATAAGTTTTAAGACTCGTCCCAGATCGCAGGCTGTATGGGCGCCCTGAGTGCAAATGCGCATGCGTCATAATGTCCATGGTCTTCTAACACACTGCGAACAAGTTGATGGAATTTAGTTAAGTAGTTGAGAGAAAACGAGCGTTCATTACAGAAGTGAATTTTTTTCATGTTGATTTTTTAAGATGAAGAAAAGAGCAGTAATAAAATTTTACTCAAAACTTGGTAAAAGTGCTTCGGAAACATACCAACTCATGAAACAGGTTTACGGTGACTGTTATTTAAGTAGATCAAACGTTTTTGTGTGGCACAAATGTTTTTTGGATGAAAGAGATGCGGTAGAAGAGATGATCAGCGTAGTGGAAGACCAATTTCATCTCGTACACCTGAAATTATTGAGAAAGTACGAAATATCGTGGCTAACGATCACTGTAACGACTGATGGCAGACTCTTTAAACATCAATAAAGAAACAATACGAACCATCCTGCATGAAGATTTGGGCAAAACAAAAGTGTGCGCTAAATTTGTTCCACACACTTTATCCCCTGAACAAAAACCAATGAGAAGTCCACATTACAAGAGACATAATTCCAGCCTCTGAAAATCATCCAAATATCTTGAAGTTCATTGTTACAGGTGATGAAGCCTGGTGTTTCCAATATTACCCTGAAACAAAACGATAAAGTGCGGAATGAAAGTCAGAAAATCTACCGCAAGCCAAAAAAAAAAAAAAAAAAAAAACCAAAAAAAAAAAATACCCAAAAAAAACAAAACAATTCTTATTACATTCTTCAATGCTGGGAGTATTATCCACAAAGAATTTTTTCCAACTGGACAAACAATTAAAAGTCAGTACTACTTAGCTGTTTTAAGGCGTTTGATGGCCAGAATTCGTCGCATTCGTCCAGGATATCGAATTGAAAGCAGTTGGTGTTTGTTACACGACAATGCACCCAGTCACACCTCCCTTGTTGTTCTTCGATTTTTGGCACAAAGTAATGTCTGTGTGTTGAACCATCCACCGTATTCACCTGATTTTGCATCCTGTGACTACTCCTTGTTCCCAAAACTTAAAATGAAATTTAAAGGATGTTATTTTGAGGATATTTCTACCTTACAAGTAGCTGCGACGCATACTTTTCAGGCCATTTCACAAAGTGATTTGCAACAGTCGTTCGATTCCTTAATAAATCTCTATAACAAGTGCATTGAAGCCAGAGGGTCCTATTTTGAATAAAAAACCAAAATAGGAATTAATTTCTTGTACCTATTTCTTTTTACAGACACAGTCTTAAAATTTATTTCCTGCACTGTGCATATTTAGGCATATATGTTGAAATATTTTTGTAAAAATATATGCGTATAATGTTTCTTAATTTTGTCTTGAATGCATGCGTACGGAACTGTCATACCAGTTTATTCTGAAATGTTTTTCAACATGAAGAACTTTCAGTGTCGTAACAGAGCAAAGTGAAGTTTTGGGCCTCAAGTCGGATCTTACAAAGGATTGCAAAACCATAACCGCCTCCCCGCGATGAGGGATGTACGTTACGCCACTAGTAACTTGCACATTCTATCTTTTAGAATTGACTTAAAGGCTTTTTGAAGGCGGAGCAACAGAATACTTACTAATGACGTCATTTGAAGCACGGTCCACTGACGACACAAGAACCTTCTATCCGCATCGAGACAATATGTTACGAATTTTACTTTTAATACCCGATGGATGTAAAAAGGGTTAGAAAATCGATTTTTAAGCAAGTCCGTTCTTCTTACGATAAAATACTATACATAGAAAATATTAATTTTAGAAATTAAGTTACACGTTTCAACACTGTGGGATAGTTAAAAGGAATAAAAATATACAAAAACCCAATATTTTTTTTTGAGAGCTTCAATATATATTTTTTATGGCAAAAAGTGTTCTACGTATAGCATTTTCATAAAAAAAAAGTAGAGTTTAATGTATAATTATTAATTATATTTGTAACGTTATACATTATTCATTCAAATGTTCTTCGCATTTCATTATTTTGTACTAAAGGTTTACCGAAACAAAATCATTTTTTCTTGTTTTCAGTCAACTCATCCTTCCTCACATTTTGAAAGAGTAAATTTCTACAAAAGACTTGTTTAAAAAAAGTATGATCGGATGATTATATAATATTGCAAATGGGAACTCTCCTTGTTACAAAGAAGAAAAGGCTCGTTCGGGTTCTCTACTAGTAGGTGTCATTCAATAGGAGTAGGATTTGTACATGCAGAGTCACCACGTCTAACTCCACTTTCAAAAAAGAGACATTTCTTTTTCAATTTTTGATGACAGTGTCTCAAATCTAATAAACTGCATTTTGGTGTCTCTTTGATAACTTTAGCTTGTTACATTTAGTAGTTTTTGTGTAGAAATTGATCTAGTTATTGAATCAGAATGTGAATCCATTTCAAGTGTTACCTTATTTGAAATAGAAGATCCAGTTGCATGAGCTGTTAGTCCGCTATTAATGAACGGCATTCAAAAAAGAACTACGACAAAATCTATTCTTGAGATGTAGTTATGCAGTGAGATCTGTGAGACGTTCTCCCATACGAGAAATGAGAGCTGCATATATTTTTTTACTCATAGTTGCACAAAAAATTTCATAAACAAAATGTATAAATTTTTTAAGAATTAAATTCGTAGAAAATTTTGATGTGAAAGAAATTTTAAAATATAATTGAATTCCGAGATTCTTTCTTTTAATCTCGGGAAAGACACCGGGATCTTGGCCTAATTCATACGTGAGTTCAATCTTTAAACATATTTCACCAAAGGAGGCACTGTATAAATTGCCGTTGCCTGTATAAGCACTGTCTACGTTGCTTAAACAATTAATAATTTCGTATTCATTTATCGAGCGTTTTTGTGTGTCTCCTACATCAAAACTAATCTTTATTGTAGGTATTACAGAAATAACGTGTCGCCCTCTATCAGGTGAAATCTACATTAAAACCAAGTAGATAGAGTTACAGCACTATGGATAGTCAGAAACTCTTCTATATTCAAGTGAAAGCCTTTTATGAAGTAAAATAAAAACTATAAGGTAATAAGAATGCCTGAAAATTAAATTTTCTATTAAAAAGGTAATTCATGCGCGCATGATTACATCAAAAAGTTGATTCAAATATTCAGTCAATGAAAAAAATAAATGGTCAAATTTGGCAAAAGCAAGCTTTACAATATTAATTGCTTACTCCCACTATAAAGTAATCAAAGAAATAAGGATATTTTAACAGCTCTATTTATTTTATAGTTGCAAAAATTCATTTTAGTTTGCTGAAAAAAAAAATAATATTGAGCAAAAAGTGTTGTACTGACGAAAAGGGGGGAGGGATTCAAAAAATAGATAAGGTAAATAATACATTTGATTTAAATTCATTTATCATTTTTTTAGTGACGAAAAATCAACGTTAGATCCTCAGGTAAAGAGAAAGGAAAAATATGTATAGTTTGTGATCTTAGGTTGTATTCAAACTATAAAAAAAGCGGGGGGGGGGGGTAAACAGTAAAGAGATAACGAGGAACTTAAAACATTAATAATCGCGGAATGGTATATTGGATCTATCGGGGCGCAAAATCTTTTCGTTATAGCAGGTACCGGGGGCTTATAATTAAAGTTGCACTATTCAGAGGACTGTAGAACCTGTACTGCTTATCGGATTTTAATGAAACTTTGAATATATGCTATATGGACCATGGGGAAAAAAATTATGCAATAAAAAAAAATTAGTATAAATTTTATCGAATATTCGTTATGCAAATCCGTAAAATCTCTGTATAAACTTGCAGTCATAGCCTGAGAATCATTCAGCGCGCGTTTGTCATCGTTAATCATTCCTGCTTTACAGGAACGACAATGTTTGCAATACACTAACTATATGCAAAATGGAACAACTCCTCTCATTGGGCACCAAGTCAAAGCACTACTTTGGCGATAATCGTGGTTATCCAGATATTTTCCGGATGCATGGCCTTCTCGCTCACCCGACTTAAATCCCTGGGATTTCTAAAAGGCCGTGTTTGTAGAGGAGGAATTTGAAAGCTAGAATTATACGCCATGTGGCTGAATGTGAGTTGCTTCGCGTAACCATTGAAAACGCTATAATGCGCTTTCAACACATTATTCATATCAATGGAGCACATAGTGAGCATATTCTGCGATTGAATAAAATTGAGCGATTCTAACATATTTTTTGTCCTTCTTCGGGTACCACATTTTCTCCTAGTGGTCAAAATTTTAGCTATTTTTTTATTGTAGAAACATTTTCCCCATGGTCCATATAGCATATATTCCAAGTTTCATCAAAATCTGATAAGCAGAACGGGTTCTACAGGCTTCTGAATTGTATAACTTTAACTATAACCACCCGGTATGTCAAACTCATATGATAGTGCAGGCCACATTATCTATTTTATATAAAGAAGGCGGCCGCATGTTTTTAATATTAACAAAATCAATAAAATGCAATTTTTAGAATGATTATATTATGTATTTAATAGACTCTCAATATCAAGCTCAATGTATTTTATAATATACAAATATAGTTATTTCATATTCCATATTAGTTTGACGATTAAACTCTATATAAATATTTCATATTCTTTATAAGAAAACTGAATAGTTTTATAATAAGTAATACTGTTTAATGTTTACTTTTTATAAGATGTTTGGCATTGTGTTTTTTACAAAACAAGTCATCAAAATTTAGTTAAATGTATTGAGCGAATGAAATTTTTTCATTGATGATTAATATTTTGATCAGGGTTAATCTTGACCTGACCGAATTTTTTTGCTATTTTTCATTAAAGAAAATAGTTGCTCCCATAAATCAGTAGTACTAAACATATTTATTGTACATATAACAAAAGATGGCATTTTAGTTAAGCAATCTATACAGGTAAATATGCAAAAAAATCGGGAATTTCAAATTCCATGTACATTTTTGCTTCAACAAAGAATTACATTGGATTTCAATTAACTTAATTTGTAAGTTTTCATCTACAATTTATAGCTTTTAAAATCATAAAATCTTTGATTGATTTCCGTTTCTAATAATTTCATTTGATAAACATATTCAGTAAATTTAAATTAAGTGATTTAATCAACAGATATTGACAGCTTTCAAAGTAAAACGAATTTTCTTCTATTTGTTTCCGCCAACGTAATAATTTTTGTCTAAAGCGTTAGTATTATCAAATAGCATTGTAACAGGGTGATTTTTGCCTTAAGATTAATTTGATTAAGATGACATGAGATTATCTAAGAAAGCCCTTATATATGTTGTTCATCCTTTAATTCAGCAACTTAAAGAATCGTTTTATGATTCAAAAGCCATTGAACTCTGATTGGTCGGTGTATTCACATTTCCGACTACGTTCGGAAACGTGATTTTTAAAAGGCGCACAAATGGATATTTTCATGATATTTAGTGGCACTTAGATTAGAATACATGTATAAAATTGATTTGATAAAAAAAATTATTTAAATACAATATTTCGGCAAAAAATTAACAGAATAACCTTTTTTCAAAATGTTCTCCTTTTGTGTAAGTGAAAAATGCTTCTATTATAATAATATTTTGCCTTTATATAGATCAGACGTCTGTACAGAGGCTCAACTATGATTTTTGAAAAATTCACATTATTTTCAGATGTACAACCAATTGAAATATATATATATATAATTATCGGCATTTTTTTCTTAAAATTTCTCCTTTCTGTTGTCGTAAAACATGGATAAGTTATATATTTCAAAAATTCTAGTTGGGCCTCTGTACAGCGGTCTGAGCTATATACAGTCAAAATATTATTATAATAGAAGCATTTTTTCGCAAAAGGAGAATATTTTGAAAATGGGTCATTCTATGTTCATTTTTTGTCAAAATATTGTATTTAAATAATTTTTTATTGTAATACCATTCTTAAAACAATTTTACATACATTTTCTAATCTAAGTGACACTAATATCATAAGTATTATCCACTTATACCAGCGTTTCTCAAATTGTGGGGCGCGCCCCCCTTGGGGGGCATATTAACTCTACGAGGGGGGCGCGAGCCTATTAAGCCTATTAAGTAGAAAATAAAAGATTATTTTAAAAAGTTACTAATTTACTGAAAGTATATAAACCAACAAAATACATTCTGACATAATAAAAAAATAAAATAGACGTTTACAATGATATAAAACACTTATAAATGTATCAACACTGCACAATGATTTTTTTGATTAATTTAACAATACTAAGTTAAGAACAAGTTTAATAATTACTAGTGACTCCAATCTTGCCGTATATAAAATTATATACAAAAGTTAACGCTTATCTTGATAATTTTTGTATTTATAATTAATCCCTTAACTGCCGATAAAAGGTTACGCGATTCACTCTCCAATGCCACCGTTTTCCACGTAGGCGTGCGTATGTGATGCAATGGTAGAGGGGGGAGATAAATAAGCAAATCCTCTGAAGTACATCCTTCGAAAACACTCTATCCAGGTCCTTTTAATGCATTCCAAAGCCTTTGGAATAATTTTATGGATAGCAGTGTGCAGAAAAGATTCTGCTTCGTAAAGGCGTATATATACATCCGGGGAAAATAACGCTTTGGCTGAGCGAGAAGTTTATATACGTCGGTGGCACTTAAAAGGTTTAAGTCGCATTGTAGCTGTAACATCGAAGTATAGTACTATTGAATTCAATACATTGGTAATATATGGAGGGGGGCGCGGTGAAAATTATGATTGAATATTGGGTCGCCAATATTGAAAGTTTGAGAAGCACTGACTTATACGCTTTTGCAAAGTCACGGTTCCGAACGTAGTCGGATACCTTAAATCTTCTGAAACTAAAGCAAGTTGAGGATAATTTAGTCTATGTGCTTGAATATAACTTACAATTTTGGTAACTACTTTTTTAAAAGAAAATTGATATTTAAAATTTTGGAGCACTATACACTTGCTAGTGAATAATGCAATGAAAATATTTAAACAAAATTATTGTTATGCTATTTTCATGTTTCTTTTTGTCATTTTTTTTCGCAGATACTTCTTTAGTAATCCCGATTTTACATTAAGGGACTGTGGGCCTAAATGCGGTGGTATCCTTCCTTCCTCAATATTACGAAAGCCCAGAGAGGGCATTGTTCTTCTTAAGAATTCTATTCCAGGTTGTCCTGTTCTTGGCTTGACTTTTCTAGTTTCTGGCATTAATAGTTTTCAGATATTTTTCTAGACAATTGATCCACCTGAGTCTTGTTCTTCCTCTTTTTCGAATACCATGGTCTCGGTACCATGGTATATGGTCTGGTAACAAAGATCTTTTTTGTGATTCGATTGTCGTCCAATCTTATCGAGTGTCCTACCCATTTTAACTTTTGTATTGTAATGAATTTATAACAATATCTGGTTCCTTAAAAAGTTTATAAATTTCTAAATTGTGGTTATTTTTCTCCAAATATATTAAACCTCCAAAAACACTTCTTAGAACTACAGCAAGAGTCTTTCTCGCTTACTGCCCTCATTTCTGCAGCCTATGGGAGAACGGAGCACATCAGTGACTCGTAAATGCTCTGCTGATGAAATCAGATTTTAAATATTTTTGAAATCCATAAAAACATTTGTTGCGAACCTCTGGGGTTATGCCCTTAAGTGTGTTCAGTTTAGAACCTAAATATTTGAAACCATGGACAATTTCAAATCTGTATTCTCCTATTACAAAATAAGGCTGATACTTGACATGAATTTGGTCTCAAATGCAGTGAAATCAGTTTTTGAGAGAAAAATAAGCTTTAATCTAACACAACCTTAAATAAATTTTGACAGACAAGAAATTGTTGTTGTGGCTAATGCCCCCTGTCTGACGTAGTCAGATCGAGACCCACGAAATTCATCGTGGCAAGGGGCTAGAAGTACGCCCGTCGTTGGCCTTGGCCACCATACAGGTGACAGTACGAATTAGCTCGGCGAAATTCCCCGAAGGAACGATAGATGGCGACACCACCTATCTCCACCTCCTCAATTTAGACACGGAATTGAAGGGGAGGAAAATATTCTCCAGTATCCTCCTGCACTCGTGTTCAGCCCACAAGACTTTCGGACCCACTGATTTAACGAGCACGTACTCCGTGTGTACTCGGTGAGTATTTGGTGGCATCGAACCCAGGCCTTCTGGTCTGGAGTCCGATATTGTAACCACTAGGCTACCCACGGCCACAAATAAGAACCAAAGGGAAACCAGTAGGGAAAGTATTTTATGACAAAAGGCACATCCAGACAACCAAGATTGTACTTCCTCTCGGTATGAGTAAGACAAAGGAAAAGTAGCGGGCACGACGATAGCAGAGGTACCCACACAAATCCTAGCATCAGTGGCAACGCAAACCAACTTTTCCAGACTTATACTTCAAAATTTCTATAAACCGCATCAGAAATATCAGCTCCAGTGCTATAATGCATATGAATGATTTCCAAGAGTTTTTTACTTATTTTTAAATTAACATCGCACCTGCGAATAAGAGCGGAATGCTAAGTGATATTTCGAATTTCTAAGCTTTCATCAATTGCAATAGCATCGCACTCTGAAAGAACACGAGGGCTATAGGTGACGGTCCTCGTAACTTTGACCTACGGTCAAGTGACGGTGCCGACATCTCAGCTGCACCCCCTCTCCAAACTACCACATCAAGCCAACGGGAGGATTTTGAGCCTTTTGACAGGTTTAACATAAATCTGCCCCTCTGCAAGGTGAGACTGTGACGGCGCTTTATCAAGCCTTCTATTAATCCTCTTGGGGAATCTTTGGGGCCAGAAAGGCATTTCATTCCAACCTTCTAAAAAAGAAAACGCGATATGCAGAAGAGTGAATGATTATATATATATTGGAGCTTTTGCCTTCTCGGGAAAGAGTCGGCTAGAGGCCAGAGAGTATTATAGGAGCCATATAGAAGCCGGAAAGTGAATAGAAGCTGGATCAAGTCGGATAATAATAATAATATGTAGAAGATTGGTTTGCGATATCGGTAAGCGATTGATTATTAAAGTTTAATTATAGAGCGGATTCTAGCTAATTAAGGGATCGGCTATAGATAAGGATTCGAAGGTTAATTTATCATATAGTGAGTAGGATTTAATGCACTATTTGCTAAGAATTGTTAATTACGTCATATCACTCCTGATCGTTTCCCTCTAGGTAAGACTTGTGTTGCGCTGCTTAATATAAATTGAGATATAAACTAGATTTATTATGGAAGGTTCGAGTGGTCAATCTTTTATCCCTACAAATCTAGGTCGAGTGGATGAAGAGATGATACTCCAGGGGCGTGGGGTATCACAAGCCTTCAGTGGCATGAGGACTCGACAGCGGAAGCCACTAGTTCATGATTTTAATCGCTTGGCTACCACGGCCCTCAATTGCAATACATTAGATTTGAGTTGTTGATATTATTAAATTATGCAGATTTCTCAAATTCTCTGCTATTTCATCAACTCTGCTGGCTACAGTGTTTCGACTTGCAGTTTTAAAAATTTTTATATTTGTAATGGGCATAATACTTCCGCTACCTTAATTGAGTTTTCATTCATAAATTAATCTTCAATAAATTGTCTTGATCTGCATACGATTAAATGTGACAATATCTAACTAAATTTTACAGCAACTGTTTTGTCTTCAACAAATTTGGTGAATACTCTTTGTTGTTTCTGAAGAATTAATTTCCATTTCGACAATTTGCCTTTACGAAGTTTTGAAATGCATTTGATCATTGTTCGCTTTATGATTTATTTTATATTTCCTTTAATTACATCCCTTTGCAACTAAAATAAGGTTTTTTATATTAGGCATAATATTTTATTATAGTTTTGGACACAAAAATATTGCAGTTCCCATTTCTTAAAAAAATTACGATGTTCCTCTTCAATTAATCTATCTTCTTACACATTGTTCGTGAAGTTTAAATATATTTTTAGTTTAATATGAATAAAAACCCAATTCCACTTTGAAAATTTAATAAAAATTAATTAATTATGATAAACAAATAAAAATAACTTTTAATCTGTTTATTTCTATTATCAAATAGGATTTCTTTTAAAGCAAAAACAGATAACTAAATTTTTAAAAAAGTTGACATAAAATAAATTTCAAAATGGAAAAATTTTAAAGTTTAAAAGTTTTTAAGAGGTCTCGGGGGCCGTGACCTATGTATTGGCGGGCCGCGTGTCTGACATGCTTGCGTTAGAGCAAGCAAGGGTCGCCGCATTTTTTCTTCTCCCCGTCAAGACAGTCAGGAAACCAAATACCCTCTATATTTAAATCAACACAACCATTATTTTTATAAACTAGTATTAATAGATTTATATAGAGTACAAATTTTTTCAGAGATACAAATTTAATTGAGGAATGCAATCCTTGCATATAGGTATCCACAATGTGGCCGTCGAGCTAAAACAATTGCCCTCTCCTGCGTGAGCGTAGATCACTGGATGTGGAGCGTCAGTCGCCATAGCAACAATAACCGCTATCCTGTCAAAACATGTCATAGGCGTGGATCGACATAGTTATCCAATTGTCATTCAAGGGGGAAAAACGTATTAGTTGCAGTTAACTAACTTTTGTAAAAAGTAAGATGCGATTCATAAAACTAATGAAAGAAGCTTATTTATTAAATTATTATTTTTTTAAATGTTAAAGGGACGCACACATTAGACCAGTGGTGTCCAACACACGGCCCGCCAGTACGTAGGTTGCGGCCCGCCGACTCTTCTTAAAAATTTTTTAAATATCAGGTATTTAAAGTTTTTTCATTTTGAAATTTATTTAAGGGGAAATTTATATATATATACTAGCGGTCCCGCGACAGACGTTGTCCTGTACACACGTCTTAAATACGAAAGTTGCAAACTTTTTTGAATAAGTTGTAACAATTTGGACAGTTTTGATGAAATTTTTTTTATAAAGAAAGTTATTACAATACCTGACATCATCACATGTACAGTTACCACAATTCGACCTATCGATTGAGTGTGAGTATGTATTTACTATGAACTAAGATGAACATAAAAGCTATTCTGAATAGAAACAAACTTGTTTTGATTAAAGGGTAAAAAAGAGGGCTCGAGTTATTTAAATAACAGGTATATTTTTTTTTAACCCACAAAAAACAAATTTATCGTAATGTCATTAAATGTACAATATTTTTGGTTAATCCTTGAGGGATATAAGCAAACAAATGTGGTGGTTTGCCAAACTTCGGACATGCAACGTATAACTGGCCGTGCGAAAAGCAAGGGTTTTCTAAATCTAAGCCACAAATTGTCATTGTTTGACCTCGTGACTTATTAATGGTCATAGCAAATGCCAAGCGAATTGGAAATTGCAAACATCTGAATGGGTAGGTGAGTCTAAAAGAGTCTTTGGGATCTGTGGTAGAAGTACAACTTCACCTTGAAATTTGCGCTCAAAATAGTGGCCTCAAGAATATTGCCCATGATTTTTTTATGAACAATCGCGCGCCCTTACATAGTTTTGGTGCATTTTTAACTAATTGTGATATCAGACTGAATTGTGAATCTAAATCATTCTCGAATCCACTTGAACCCACACACAAAATATCATCCAAATAGGGCCAGCCGTTTAGGAGGAGTTCAGTTACACATACACACGCACAGAAGAGTTATATATATATATAAAGATATATGCATCGTGGATATATATATCTTGGCAAAATAAATAATCTTTCCAATTTTGCAATTATTTTTTTATCTGATTTTGATAGAAAAATTAGATTTCAATTTTAGAAACGGCGAAAATATCGGAAAATTCTCCCCTCTTCTTTCTTTTTCTTTTTTTGCCGCTCATTAGCAGTATAAACAGCACACGGAGGGAAACAATTATGCGTTTTAAGGTTTTTAATTAATATCTTTTAAACTAATTGCGATATTGGACCGAATTGTGAATCTAAACCATTCTCGAATTCACTTGAACCCACACAAAAAATTTCATCAAAATCGGTCTAGCCGTTTAGGAGGAGTTTAGTCACATACACGCGCACAGAAGATTTTTATATATAAAGATTTGTAACAATAAAGACCCGGTTTGGCCAGTTTGGCTGAAAATCGATTTTCAAAGCCAACTTACGTCATTTTTATAACAATAACGTTATTACAACAATGCAGGTGATCATTGAGCTGAATGTTTTTAATTAATATCTTTTTAACTAATTGCGATTTTGGACCGAATTGTGATTCTAAACCGTTCTCGAATCACCTTGAACCCGCACAAAAAATTTCATCGAAATCGGTCCAGCCGCTTAGGAGGAGTTTAGTCACACACGCACAGAAGATATATATATATATATTCCATGTTCTTGGTTTTTGTGGTTTGATCTGAAGATGTTTTAGGATTTATTAGTCTTCTTTTTAATTTATTTACTGCTATATATATATTATATATATATATACAGAAGCGCACACAGGAATTTTTCAAGGGGGGGGGGGTCCGGGGTCGAAAGTTCACCATTCATGTATCATGTTCCTTTTGATTTTGTCTATTTTCGGAAACAAAACAGTAAAAAACTAATTATAGAATAAATAATTGGCATTAATTAATAAAATTAATCATTAATAACAAATATTTAATTAAATTTTACGTACTATATACTTAGAATTACAATCAATCGGAAAAAAAATTGAGGGCTTTGGGGGGGTCCGGACCCCCAGAACCCTCCCCTTATGTGCGCGACTGGTTATGAGATAAACAATTTTTGAAAATTAGTTATTGTTCATATTAAGAAAGGTAAAAGCATTGCAAAAATGTTTCACATTTAATGGAACAGTATATGATAAAGCTTTTACAGATTAAAATAGAATTGAAAATAAGTTAAGTAAAGGACGCTTAAAACAGTTAACATAAGCTTCGATTTATTATTTGTAAATTTATCAAAAGTTATTATGTGAGTCTGCAAAAATTTCTATAGAATTAGCTGAAAGATTCACCATTGTTCCCCAATTTCATCTGAAATTGGTCGAAGAGTACTAAGCGTGCTCAAAGAAAAGTTTTTGTAACTATGAAAATTAGAAAGCTTAGACTTTCTTTGCTAAATCCATGATAAACAAGTCTGAAACACATTAGAATAATTTCCTATTTGCAGATGAGTGCAAATTCAATATTTTTAGCTTAAGCCGGCAGTAGCGCACACAGAAATGTTTCAAGGAGGGGGGGGGAGTCCGGGGTCGAAAGTTCACCATTCTTGTATCATGC
>BMAV01006051.1:14244-35904 GCA_019973955.1 Trichonephila inaurata madagascariensis
CCCCCCCCCCCCCCTGTGTGAGCCACTGTATATACACAATGCATTTGCCTGTTAACTGTTCTTGTTTTAAAATAAATCCTTTTTGATAGTAGAAACGTCCTTTAGATTAAAACAGATTTATATTTTATCAAACAGTTACAATACTTGTTTAATAAATCCGAATTGCATTATCCCCTTTACTATGGATGGTACATGATTCTTTGTGTGTACGACTTTCATTTCTCTTCCTCCTTTTCTGTTTGGAGTGCCCAAAAAGCAAGAGGCAGTCAGAGATGTTTTTTAAAGTTTAAAAAAAATATTCATAAAATAAAGGGCAACGTATACTTAATGGTTTGTGAATGAAAGCACAATCTAATTTCAACAATGAGTAACGAAAGATCAATTCAAAAGGAACTCCGTAATTTTCAAGAAGAGGGCAACTGTAATATATTTTAAACAACATTTGATCTTTGCATTATTATATTATATAAACATTTTTGTATTATATATGTCTGTATACATGAAAAATAATGAAAACAATAATAATAATTCATTTTGTTTTAAATTTTCCCTTCAATAAATGTTTTTTTTTTTATCCAAATCTGATATAAATGTACATATTTTTATGTGCAGCCCGCAAGGTCATTTGGGTTGGACCCCCCTGCATTAGACAAATACACTGAGGGTGAAGGGGATTATTGACAAAAAAAAATTGATAAACAGTGGTATACATTTGAGACGTGAGTCAGATAACGAAACTGTTCAACCAAAAGGTAGAGGTTATCGGTTCTATACAAGTGTTAATAATTCGCAACACAATTCAGGTAAAAAGAGGGCAAAAATTAAACTGTTCCATGACATGACTTCCTGAATTTAGATTTGATGCAGATAAATGCATAGTCATGAAAAAAACCCGCCTTTAGCACTTGTTAAATGACATCATTATATTTTTTTCATCATTTGAAGTACTATTATTTGTCCCGTCACATGAGTAATCTGCGATCAGAAATCCTTTTGAATCTTTTTCTTCACTCAGTGTAGAAAAAGAGAGTATGTTAATGTGCGTTCCCCCCTCCTAACCTCTTAATGATGCCAGCTTTATTCTGAAGACAGTCGATTGAAATGCAAACTTTGTTTTTAATGGATTGGAGTGTGTGTCAACTAACGTATTGAAATTTGATAGAAAGAAATTTGTTCTTATAGTTCATGATATATTACTGTCCCTTTAACAAATTAAAGTATAGAAACAGAATTGAAATGGATTAAAACTCATGAAAAAAACTTGAAATAAACTTAAATACAAGAATTATTAATGAAGCAGAAATACACTTATGAAAATGAATGTTGGCGCAAGATAAAAAATTTAATCTTTCCAGAAAAGTAGGTTTTGATGAAAGACTCTCAATTTGATGACAAACATTGAAAAATACATATAAGAATCAATGGCGTATTGCCCTCTAGAATTCTAATTTAAAAAAATAAAAATATATCACATTCTGTTTTCAATACAAAAGTTAAAAAAAAGAAAAGAAAAGACATATTTACACGTAAAATAATAAAGCCAGTAGTGCGGTATTTAATGATTGTTTATTAATATCGCACTCTGAAGCAACACGAGTAGTTCGTAATTTTGAACCACAAGTGATTAGATACCACAGCGTTATCGTAAGTTTATTGATTAGATTTTAAAGCGGATTCACACTTTGCAATACATTTTCAAGGGCTTAGGTCAGGAGTCGGTAACCTGCGGCTCTTTAGTTCCTTACGTAAATATTATTTATATTTTATATATATATATATAAACCCATTTAAAATTGCTCTGAATCGATTAATGAGGATTAGGCACCGTTTCGATCTCTCAGCAACTTGTACTCGCTTTTCACCGCACCCCTCCCACATGACACGCCTCATCACTGTCATCCGGAAGCTCTCGAATGACGCCGTCATCAGATGTTTCTATGTAGGTTTTAATTCGTTTTCGACGCAAGACAATTTGGCGTCATCACTAGTGCTTTGGCGGTGACGTATAGTTTATTGTTACAAGTAGAAGAGTTAGAAGCTAATTAAACTTCTCTCAAAGGTATGTATGTACATATATAATAATAAGAAAAAAACCCGATGATAGGTAACATAATAAGTATTATATTTTTAAAATACATATTATACATATTTTTTTCCAGATAAGATAAGTCAATAAGAACTGTCAAAAGAGAAACAAAGTTCTACTGTTGGATATTATCCGCGGCCCCTCCCCACGAAAGTGTTTTTATTAAAATATATATTTAATAAATTACCTATTTTATTATTTATCAATTTAATAGCTTTTATTATTTAGAAATTAAAGTTAAAATAATAATTATAAGTGTAAGTACCTATAAATTGTTATTTAATAAATTTATTTTCGAGCTCTGAAGATCAAAGTAGGTAGGTATTTGCAGTTTTAGATTGTTTATATGTTTGGCAATTTTCATTGATTTTGGCATAGCTGGGCATAACACCTTTATTCGAAAACTAAATATCTAATATTCGCCTAAATTCAATAAAAACCTAAAATGTGCAAACTGCACCTTGATAAACACGTTCTGACAAGTCCGTTTGTGCCAGTCGGCGATCACCTCACACGGGAGGCGACCACAGATGCGACGAAACTGTACTTATGGTCAATCAGTACGTGAGAGAGTTAGGCAAACAGTGTTTCATGTCTAAATTATTTATTTTAATAATTAAATTATTAGAGAATTATTTATTTTATTTAGGTAAAGTATTTTTAATTGGGAAATATCGTTGTAAAATGTTTTTTTTGTTAAATTATAATTCATTATGCCCACACAGCTTCTCGTATATATTTACTTAGGTATACGTTGACATAGTAAATAATTGTAAAACTTGTCATCGATGTTTTGGATACCTAAATAATAATTTTAAAAATGCTTTATTACCGCTTCACCGCAAGCATGGTATCTGCAAAAAAAAAAAAAAAAAAAAAAAGAGAGAGGAACTGAAGAAGAGCATCGAGAATTCAATAGGTATTGGACGGAATCTTTCGTTTTCATATGCAACTTAGATGGCCTTCCGACTTGTCTCATTTGCCACGCAAAAAACTCGCGCACGATAAGAAATCAAATTTAGAGAGACACTTCATTACAAAACATACTCAGTTTGCTAGTAAATATCCAGCCGGCGAAGAACGAAAAAAAGCTGTCGAAGAGCTCCAAAAACAAAAACAGCAATCAAGTTCCATGTTAAGTATAACTGGGCGCAATCTATAATTAATATTAATTTAATAAGATTCGCCGTATCACTAGAAATTTGCAAAAAAAGGCAAGCCGTTCACAGATGGTGAGTATGTCAAAGATTGCTTCATACGTGCATCTGAAGAACTGTTTCGTGATTTCAAACACAAACCAGAAATCTTGAAAAAATCAAAGATTTGCCACTATCCACTAAAACAGTATAAGATGGAATAGCTGTAATGTCTTCAAATGTAACATATTTGCAGGTGGAGGATATTCAACTTTCTTCTGCCTTATCACTTGCTGTAGATGAGTCTTGCGACATAAAAGACACTGCATAAGTTGCCCTTCCATATGTCTTCCAAAGGTCCAAAAGAACTTCTAGGTTGCTACCGCTCTCGGGATAAACTAGAGAGGGAGATATAGCAAATGCCTTGAAGACTATATGATCAATTTAAATAAAATCGTTTCAATAACAACTGATGTAGCCAAAAGTAAGACACAGGAAAAAATAAAGGGGAAAAAACGATTCTTCACAGCAAAATAAACTACGAAATTCTTACGTTTCACTGCTTAATACACCAAGAAGCGCTTTGTGTTCAAACATTTCCGGACAAAATAGTTGATGTCATGAATTTGGTAATCAAGATTGTTAACAGCATCTGTCAAAAGCACTCTACCATCGTCAGTTTAAATGGAGACTCAGTATTCTAACATCCTTCTTCACAATAAAGTGCGATGGCTTTAAAGGTAAGGTGTTAAAACGTTTTGCTTTGTACCTGAATGAAATAAATACATTTCTCAATGAAAAAGGCATTAATCATCCTGAATTTGAGAACGACAAATGGATGCAAAAATATTACTTTATGGTGGATATCACAGCGAAATTAAATGAACTGAATCTAAAACTGCAAGGAAAGGAAAACCCAGCCTATGTTTTGGTAGAAAATTTGGTTTGTTTCGAAAAAATTCATTATTTTTGCAGAATATATTCAGAAAGGTAAAAATATTACTTGATTTTCAATTTCTAAAGCAATATCGCGATAAAACCAGTGCAACTGTTGACACGAATTACTTCAGCACAGTTATAAAAAAAATTAACGATGAATTTGCTGACAGATTTGAGCAATTCAAAAACAACCTAGCATTCATAGTAAATCCTCTCAACACAAATAGTAACGAAATGCCCATTGAGCCCTTTGGAATTGATACTGGATCTCTAGAAATGCAATTGATTGATTTAAAAAGTAAAGCTGTGTGGAGTGGAACATTTACAAAGTTGAAAAGCAAGTTGGAAGAGTTGGAAGTCCAGAAATGTATGTACGTAACGCAACAAAAGTTGACAGCCTTTAAAAGAAATGCATCGATTTGAAGCACTTATATTCGTCGCATGGAATAGACTTCCAGATTGCTACAGTGAGGTGAAGAAGTTGGCATTTGGAGTGCTGACTATCTTCGGATCGACATATTCGTGCGAGCAAGCGTTCTCTTGCGTGAATATAATTAAAAGTAAAGTAAGAAGCCAACTAACAAATGAAAATTTAGAGTCGTGTTTGAAACTTAAAACCACAAGTTATGAGCCAAAATTATCCAAACTTTCTAAAACCATTCAAAGCCAACGCTCTCATTGAATTTGTTTACTCAAATGTATGTTATTGTTTTTTTATTTTTATTTTTAAGTACAAGCTATATACACTGTTTAGTAAAGTTTAAATTTTCTACTTGAATAACAATGCAAAGCCATCGCTCCCATTGAATTTGTTTGCTCAATTGTTTATTATTGAAATACAAGTTAGTGTTGTAAAAGTAAATGTTTAATTGTTTTAATTTTTTACTTAAATAATAAGTAATGATATAATAAGGCCATATATATATATTACCTAATTTGTTGTGAAAAACACTACATATATATAAGTAAAAAGATATTTTTTCTTATGAATAAGTAGATCAGATTTTTTAATCAAAAAACTTTATTTATGCAAGTACTATTTATTGTTGGCAAGAAAAAAATTTATGGCTCTTTAGAAACTTTGAAATTTTTTAAGTTGTAATTTTTGGCTCTTTCGACTCAAAAGGTTGCCGACCCCTGGCTTAGGTTGATCAATATCGATTTCAACATCAATAAATTTAAAGATTGGCAAATTTTGTTGTAAATAATATATATGCTTCTAACTGATGAAATTTTCTATTCTAACACAAATCAAGCAATTTTATTTATCAGTAATTCTGTTTATCAATTAAGTTTCTTTAACATTGGCACGTTGCCAACACACCATCGTTATTGTTGCTCTTCCAAATCATCGATAATAAATGTCCACTGCTTCCAATGGTTCCATCCTATCGGTAGTATTGCTAGTCTACTCTAAAAATATCTACATTTACCTCAGCTGTCACATATAATCGTATTTTCTCAATTTTTCTCTTCTAGAAAAGTTGTATCATCTATGACAGAAAATTACAAGTCTGTGAGAAAAGGCGTTTAAAACGAAACATTGACACATCAAGCGTATCGATAAATAATCATACCATCGATAGAATTAATAATATAAAACAATGTGATAAATCGTAAGCTTAATTCATTAAATAAAAAAATAAAAAATTATTCTTAGAACTACTTATAAAGGAATTTTTGAGCTGAGGATCTAGCCTGGTCGCAGAAACACGTTAAATTGCTCGAGGTTCAAAATTCTCGTGGTCTGGGTATGGAAAAAAAGATGTTAGCCGAGTTGTAGGTTAAATAAACCATGGTTTAACACATTAAAATATTCATAAACAACAGACCTCGTGTTGATTCTGGAGTGAAGTGAATGGATTTAAACTAAACTGCCCTATTTAAAAATGAAAAAAAATTTTTTTTTATTTAGAACTTTGGGCATCCCCGCGATGTGGGGCTTGGGGGGCAGTATCTCAAGCCGTTGTAGCTAATGCAAGACAATAACAAACGAGTGTGATCATTGGCGTGCCCAAAATATTGTGTCGCGTGCCACTGGTGGCCATCCCTGTCATAGAGCCTTGAAATTTTTTTCTATGTACTCCCAAAAGTATGTTCTATATAAGTTAGTATGAATTTAGGGCTGAGATCTCTAGTTATTTTTTAAAAAATGCTGAAGTTACTATTTTAAAAATTTTCGTGTGTTTTTTCCAGGTTTTTCTAGACAAATAATTATTAAATCAACAAGGGAATAGATTTTCAAATCCATACTAACTTTGGTTGCAATAATTTAAGAAACATAAATAACTTAAAAAATGACTAGAAAATTTTAAAAAGTGAGCATTTCATAAGTTAGAAAACACTTCAAAATTTCTCAATTTCTTAAAATTGTAAAAAAAATGGTGGGTCAAACTGAGACTTTTTACTTTCAGAATAAACTTAATAATATAACCTGAATATAAAACATAAACTATGTTTACTGTTACTGCCTCCAAAATTTTTTTTGAAAAGGGCACTTGGCACTTGGAAGAGGCAGGGCGAAAATTTTAACCCTCATGGTCTAGTTGTAAGAACTCTAGCTGAGCTTGCCATATTCACGCCACTTGAACCTGAACAGATTGAACCTGTAGCGCAGTGGTCCTAGATTGAATTAAATTTTTAGATTTGAATAAAATTAATTAATGATTAAAAACTGTGAATAAAAAGGTAACGTATATGTTAGTACCTTGTACACTTCCACTATTGTCGCGCCCCCTACAACTTCCACGATTTGATTCCTACCAAGCGGACCTGCTATCCCAGTCGTTCTGTCATATTAAGTGTCTTTTTGTCAAGATACTTTAATTCTGAAATATATTGATGAATTGTTGATACTCATTACCTATGTTGATGCTAATAAATCTTTGTTTGTTTTGGATTTAAGTTCATTTATATCTTGGTTGAACTCTATAGACATTAATTTTAATGCTGGCCTACCACCACATTTAGGTCTATCGCCTCTTATTTACAGTATATAACTATCGTATATGTAGATAAATAGCTTTACACATATAACTATCAGATACTTTATCTTTCCACTGAATTTCGTAACGCAAAATAGTCAAGCACAGTTTCGCTTTTTCTTTACGCATCTTTCTCGCAGAGCTGTGGCTCTGGTCATATGGAGGGGCTGCGGTAGCCCAGTGGTTAAGGTATCGGACCATGGCAGGCATGTCATGCGTCCGAGCCCAATACCACTGAAGACCCGCCGTGTAGGGCAGCGATGCACGTTAAATCTGTCGAGAGCTGAAACGTCCTCCCGTTGGTGTGGTGTGGTAGTTAGGAGAGGGGGGTGCCAGCTCAGGTGTCGTCCACGTCACTTGACCATGGTTCAAAATTACGTGGTCCGTCGCCAAAAGCCCTCGTGTAGTTGAACAGTGCGACGTTAATATTAACTCAAACTCAAACTGGTCATATGGATGGCCCACGTCACTCCGACGCATAGTTACCCCTCAGAATAGTGGTCTATTTTTTTCGCCAGCGTTTCTCAAACTGTGGGGCATGCCTCCCTTGGAGGGCATAATAACTCTACGAGGGAGGGGGAAGGGCGCGAGCCTATTGAAAAGTCGAAAACAAAAGATTATTTTAAAAAGTTACTAATTTACTAAAAGTAAACAAACCAAATATATTCTGACATAATAAAAAATAAAATAGGCATTTACACTGATATAATACACTTATAAATGTATCAGCATTGCACAATGTGTTTTCTGATTAATTTAACAATATTAAGTTAAGGGCAGTTGGAAGACTAAAATTTTTTTTTGTCAATTTCAGATTATTGCATCTTTAAATTCTTTAACTCATTACCTTCCAAAAATACCTCATTTTAATCTCTAGCACAATTAGAAGTGCTAAAATTTTGTTTTTAAAAAATCACCTAAACGCACGTCACCGATTTAAATGGACAGAAAAAAGGTAAACATTGCACTTCCTCTTTGGCCAGCCAGCTGTTTGACGTCATTTTTAAGATTTCTTTCGTAAAGATAGCGGGGAAAAAAGCCTCAGTTATTTTTCTCCCTAAGAACGGCTTCAGAGATACAACTAATTATACGTTGTTTACATTTGTATTTTTGAAGAGAAAATCGTTCGTTCAAACTCAGTTTGTTTTGCTCAAGTTGTGTTTATAGAAATTAGACCTGCTTAGCTCTTTACAACGCTATTATTTTGATTTTAAATATTATTTTGTTATATTTAAAATGCCTAGATCTAGCAGCAAAGTTTTTTAAAAAAGGCGAGGAAATCTTATTTAAGGCAGAAGAACTAATTCCGAATCAACAGTGACAAGTGATTCTGTACCACAACAGTCTTCTGCTTCTAATAGTAATATTTCTGCTTCAGAAAAAAAACTTAGCAATTTAAATAACTCATACAAAAGTGAGTTTAACAGTGGATTTAAAAATGCTATTGTGGATTTAAATGTTTTAGCTGGTGTATTTTCTGAAGCTGTGTCAAATGTTTACAGTGCGGAGCAACAAGACTTAACCTTTCCTGTGAAGAAAATTGTTCAGGGGGAGCTGTTGAACTTGATATACTTTGTGATTTTTGCAGCTATAACTACAAGTTTTGTTCCTCCAAGAAGTGCAAAGCTGAAATTGGGAAACTCAGCACCTACGAAATAAACACCAGATTTGTTTATGCAATGAGATGTATAGGGAAAGGTGCAGAAGCTGCACGAATGTTTTGCGGAATCATGAACTTGCCACCCCCACCGACAAAGTTCTCAAAATATAATATGCTGTTAGATGCAACCAAGGATGTGTGCGATGCAACGATGAAAGATGCCGTAGAAGAAGCAGCGCAAGAAAATCAAAATTTTAGAGACATTCCTGCGGCGGTTGATGGAACATGGCAGAAGAAAGGATATTCCTCCATGAATGGTGTCGTGACAGTTACGAGTGTGGACACAGGAAAGGTAATTGACACTGAAATATTATCTAAACATTGTGTTTGCAAAGATAAAAAGAAACATGGACCGGTCTGCAAGAAGAACTTTGACGGGTATAGTGGACGAATGGAAGTCGATGGAGCTCTATCGCGATATTTCAGCGCTCTGTTCAACGCTATGATGTGCGTTACACGAAATATTTAGGAGATGGAGACTCCAAAGCTTTTTATAACATTGTGAAGAATAAAGGATACGGTGATAATTGTTCGATCACTAAACTTGAGTGTATAGGCCATGTGTGTTATGAAACGGATGGGATCTCGCGCGCCTCCGACGTTTCAAAACAAAGATGATTCACAAATTGTCAAATGGCAAGGCATTATGTGGAAAAAATAGATTAACGGAAGCATCTATTGACCAATTACAAACATATTATGGCCTTGCCATTCGAAGAAATTTGTCAAGTGTGAAGGATATGCGACAAGCTATATGGGCAATATTTCTTCACAAAATATCAACCGATGAGAATCCGGACTTTGTCCATCAGGTCCTGACACGTGTTGCCGTTATAAGAATAAGTGAGTGAGTGAATATTAACGTCGCACTGTTCAGCTACACGAGGGCTTTTGGCGACGGACCACGTAATTTTGAACCATGGTCAAGTGACGTGGACGACACCTGAGCTGGCACCCCCCTCTCCTAACTACCACACCACACCAACGGGAGGACGTTTCAGCTCTCGACAGATTTAACGTGCATCGCTGCCCTACACGGCGGGTCTTTAGTGGTACGGGGCTCGAACTCATGACATGCCTGCCATGGTCCGATACCTTAACCACTGGGCTACCGCAGCCCACCGTTATAAGAAGGCACAATTGGAAAATAAAGCTTACCACCACAAACATAAACTTCCAGTTGTTCTTATGGAAGCCATTAGGCCTATTTTTAGGGATCTTTCTGATCCAGAGTTATTGAAAAAATGCTTACATGGGAACACGCAGAATCCAAATGAAAGCATTAATAATGTTATTCGGTCTTGTGTCCTCAAAAAGACATTTGTGCACTTAGAAACACTTTCTTTTGAACTTTCACTTTCTTAGAAACACTTTTTCACATATGATGCTATTGCATCCTTTAATAAAGGGAATGCAACAAAGTTGAATATTTTGAAAAAATTAAACATAGAGCCTGGATATTATGCGACATGCTGCATGGAACGTTTCGAAAAAGAGAGAATTACAAGGGCAAGATATGCCAATTTACAAAAAAACTAAAGAGGTCAGAAAGGTAAAAATGCTTAAAAGATTAATACAAGAGGGTGAATTTTCAAAAAATGTTGAAAATTTGGAATATGGAGCTTGAATGTTTTGATAAGGTGAGTTTTTTTTAATAAAAATGTGTTTTTCTCAAAATGTCATTTTTGAAGGTTCGATGTACCTTTTCTCAGAAAGTATATATTTTATGTCCACAAAATTTATATGACACATTCTTTGTATATTCTAGTATTTACTGGAATGAGCTTTTAGCAAAATTTTGTATATATATTTTTTTTATAAATTCTTTTTTTCGAAAAATTTTGTTTTCTCGAAATACATCAAATAAATTTTTTTTTTAAAAAAACTAATGAAAATTTTAAAAAAAGCTCATTTTAGTATAATACTAAATCTATGTTTTTAACTTTTAAAAAAAATTTGGGGGTTGTATTTACAACAGATTTTTAGAAAAGGAACATTGAAAAAGGCCTTTTTAACATTATCAGTATAGGGGGCTCCGATACCTCTTAAGAACAAGTTTAATAATTACCAGTGACTCCAGCCTTGTCATATATAAAATTATATACAAAAATTAACACTTATCTTGATAAGGTGTACAGTTTATATAATTAATCCCTTAACTGCCGATTAAAAGTTACGCGATTCACTTCCCAATGCCACCGTTTTCCACGTAGGCGTGCGTATGTGATGCATTGGCGGAGGGAGGAGGAGAAATAAAAAAGCAAATCCTCTGAAATAAGTAAATCCTTCCAAAACACTCTGTACAGGTCCTTTTAATGCATTTCAAAGCCTTCAGAATAATTTTATGGATAGCAGTACTCAGAAAAGATCGTACTTCGTAGAGACGTATATATACGTCCGGGTTAATAACGCTTTGGCTGAGCGAGACGCTTACAAACGTTGGTGGCACTTAAGAGGTTTAAGTCGTATTGTAGTTGTAGCATCGAAGTGTAGTATTATTGAATTCAATACATTGGTATTGTATGGAGGGGGGGGGGGGCGCGATGAAAGGTATGAATTAATATTGGGTTGAGAAGCACTGCTTTTCACACATGTATGTGAAATCACCTCGTTTAAGATGGAACAAAAGAATGGACCGCAGATATGCGTTTATCTATCACTCACACTTTAAAGGAATAGGCTATATTGAACTCCTGGCTAATTAAGAAACGAAGTCACGAGGGTCCCCATGGCTCTCACGTCGATCACGGGACCCCTCGGACATTTGCTAATGCATCGCTGATGTCTCGAAAAGTTTGAAGAAAAAGAGGGTGTGGTCCTTCGGGAATTGTAACAGAATTGTAACAGAACCCTATTGAATTGTAACAGAATCGTGATTCCCAAATTAATCTTTTTAACTGTGAGTTGAGTTGAAAACCTTTCTCGACGACGAGATTTCTGCAAATGAGAACGTCTGTTTAAGTGTTTGCCTTAGAGTAGGCGATGAAGGTTGAAAGGGGAGATTGAAGAAGTCTAGAGTGTTGCAATTATAAGACAAGGGAGTTTATTTATACGATAATTAAATTAATCCTATGGGATTGCTGTCCCGGGTTTAATGTTTTAATGTCTTTCTTCCTTAAATTGTTAGAGGGATTGTGATAATAAAACTGTGTGATAATAAACCACACGGCGCTAACCCTGGTTGTATCGAATTTAAGGGTCCCACCTAAACTTCTTTTCGCGGTGAGTAAAATGTTCATAAATTTTTGGAGAGTATCTCTCTTCACCTATTATGGGATACCCGCAAATCCTCATCTTATGGGTAGAGCACATGATCGAACGTGACTAAGCCAGTGATGGATTCTAAAGGAGCTTTCCTGGGGTCAGAAATAGATCACAGTTAGAGGCTGAATTTTAAGCACTGAAACAAGCTAGGGGTCAGGCACTGTCAGACTTTGTGTAAAAATTACTTAAAATAGAAAAACAGATTTGGAAATGGCGGAAGAATTGATAAATCATGCAGTGGTGAGACTGTTTCCACAGGACTATGTGGAGGTTCGAAACACCAAAAGACTAAGGCTCAGCTTTTGTAATGGGTAGCGAAGTATGGACCAAAACCTACGGTTCGAGTAGTGGTGTAAGACTGCAAAAATGGAATTGGAGTAGGAGGTCCTCCTACGGGCATGTAGATGGTGTGATAAAGGTAGTGCTCAACGGCAATTGGATGCAAGGGTTCAAAAGGTATAAAATGAGTTATATTAATCAGAGATCCTTGTCAGAAATGGCTCTGCTAATCGGGGATCCATGGGTCAGAAATGTTAGAGGAACTCGCAGGAATTTAAACTGCTGACATGAGAGAGGCCAATTGTGATCGGGTTTTTACGGTGGACCAATATTATTACACGATACTTTTATCATAGCTTTGTGGGCTGAGAAATCATTTATTGGCGAAAAAATATTTAAATCGTGTTTTTCTTTCCCACCAACAAAAAGCGGAGATCACAAGCCGCAAAGTGTGTAAATTCGGGGATCGTTGAGTTGCAAGTAAGGATTCGAGAATTTACTAAGCAGTGCTGTTTCCACGTCATTTAGGGTATGCAATATCAGTGTGTGTTAGGGGTAGGCCACGAAAATATTTTTAGATTTTTATCAAAAATCATTGGTGGTTCTGGATTCGGAGATTTCGGTACCAGGGGTAGATGAGCGGGTAGAGGTTGATCTATCTCAAACAAATTTGGATGAAAATCGGAAACAGAAATTGCAGGCATTACTTAGGAGTTTGGAGGGCTATTTTCAGATAATCCGGGTCTTACCCTAGTTTGATATCACGAGATCGATACAAGTGATAATCTGCCAGTGGTCAAGGTCATTGGTAACAAATAAACAGTTTTCCCAGAATTAACGATTTTTGTATTATATGTTTCAGTATACTCATAAAAATAAATCTTGGCCAATTAATCCTTCAAAGTGCCCAATATGCTTATCCATGTATCATAAAACTCTTTCACATTGTGGAAAAAAAGCGCAACAAAATTATATAATTTACAACTTCCCTAAAAAAAAAGGGATGCAGGTAACCCTACCATAAGTTCGAATTTTAGATTAAAAGAAACGTAATAAAAAAATCTCTCATCGTAGGATTACAGCAAAGCAAACAAAATATTTTTTTTTATTTAGTTATAGGATCAAAGATAGCTAATGAGCGTTTAAAGTAGAATCTTTCATTTTTGATGACCTTTTTTCACCAGATGATATATATAAATCATATCAATGTAAATCTGTATTTTTTCATTATATCAGAAAGTATTTTGTTTTTTTTTCATTCCAGTAAATTATTTTTTTTAACCTTTTATTTTCGATATGCTCGCGCCCCCCTTGAAGGGTTATCGCGCCCCCAGGGGGCGCGCCCCACAGTTTGAGAAACACTGGATTAATCCCAGGAATATCCCGAAAACATCTTTTGTTACGTATGCATTGACGAGAATGCCATTTGTCTCCCCGGAACAGCTCCGAATTTTCAAAAGGCAATTTACATTATTTTTAAGCTAGTAATTGGGAAGTTTGTTAGTCTAATTGGATGACGTTACAATAGCGTCGTTTGAGCAGCATATTGAACATTTAAGGGAAGTTTTTCGGTTGTTGCAGGAAGCCGGTTTGATGCTGAATCAGCAAACGTGTTACTTCACGCGTGAGAAGTTCAATTATTTGTGATCATTCAAGAGGGGGTGAGAACTGATGACTCCAAGGTGCGGATATGAAACATCCGAAGAATGCAAGCGAAGTAACAAAGTTTCTTAGCATGATGAGTTGGTTTATTAGGGTTTATGCAGAGAGGTATATGAATTATATATAAAAAGACAGAGTTAAATTAGTGTGGTCCGCGAAAGCGCATTTGAGGCGATAAAGAGGGCAGTAACGGAGGCACCAGTGTTGAAATTACCAGATTTTGGTAGTCAGTTTGAATTGTATACGGATGCGAGAGCAATTGGTGTTGACGCTGCAAAATAGATCTATTGCATATGTGTCCCGGATGCTGAGAAGATCGGCGAGAAATTATTCTGTTATAGAAAGAGGGTGCTTGGGGGTCGTTTGGGTATTAAATAAATTCCGGACGTATTTAGGTCAATTACGGGTTAAAGTAACTACGGACCACGCAGCATGACAAAGCATGGAAAAAAACTTGCCCAACAGGATGGTGCGTTGGCCCCTTAAGTTAGTAAGGTGGTATGGGAGCATCGACAAGAGACTCAGAATGTGGTGGCAGATTTGTTGTCTAGAAATCCGATAGAAAGTATTGCAGAATCTTATGCAGTTATTCGATCGTTAGTGTTGTCCTCTAGGGAAGTGATCCGCAGATCAAATGGTGCCGGGCTGCCTAAAGAACATTAAACTATTGTCATTTTATTTAAAGTGGTGCATTTCTCTCGGATTTGCGTAACTTTCCACGGAAATAACTTTATATTCCACGTTTAATCCTTTTTATTCATTTTTGGTGTAACTATATTTTATTCTGAAGGCATATTTATAAATGTAACTAAACTGAAATTGTTAAATCAAAACGATCTAAAACATAAACAATCAACGTGCCCCACCCTCAGCGGGCCACGGTAAAATTATCAAATGTTGACCGGTCCGCGGTCTAGGGAACAGCTTATTGAAGAACAGAGGATGGATCCTGAGTGGGGTCATATTTATCGATATTTGGAAAATCCCGAGGATAATTCAGTTAATGAGGCGGTTTGTGAGAATTAGTCCCAAGATTTTAAAATTATTGACGGATTGTGCTATTTTATGCTAAATATTTGTCAAAGAAATTAGAGATTATATCGCCAAATCACTAAGATTAGATGTTCTACGTGAGTTCCACGACAATCCAGTGTGGGGACACCTAGGTAAGAAAAAAACTTACTTGAGGATGAGGGACTTATGTTATTTTCCTTATATGCGGAATATTATTCATAAGTATGTTTTCAACTGTGGTATATGCCAGAATATTAATTATAAAAAGACGCTACCAGCTGGTCTTTTAGTTCCGATAGTAGCGAATTACCCATTTGAAATAATTTCGTTTTTGTGATTTGTTAGGGCCCAGCATCTAAACCGGAAAGATATAGATTTATTTTGGTGATGCGTTCACCAAATGGGTGGAAATTGTTCCTTTAAGGAAAGCTTCGGCTAAGGTTATAGGTAATGCCCTCTATATCTCGAGGTTATGAAGCTCCAATACAAATGATTAACGATAATGGCCCCCAATTTATATCTGAGATTTTGAAACTATATTTCGCGCATACTGAACATACGACCCATGTGGACGGCAATCTAAGGGTAAAATGCACCCTTCTCCAAATGATCCCCAGTTATGTCGGGAGAAACCACGAAACTTGGGATCCATTTCTCAAAAAGTTCACCTACGCCCTACGTACAATAGTGCATGAAACGCCGGTGGAACTATTTCTGGGTAGGAAATTGATAACCCCAGGTAATGGTGTCAGACGGAGCAAAGTTAGCGTGCGGAAGTATAGAAACATCGTTTGAGAAGGCGAGACAAAGAACAAAGTGGGCAAAATATTACAATAGACGAAGAAGTGAAGCAAATGTTAAGGCGAAAGATCAGGCGTTGGTGCTAATTACACCCTAAGTTTGAAGGTCCTTACGAGGTAGAGAAAAATAATGTGGTCATATGGAAAGAGGGGAAGCCTCTAACAGTCAGGTAGATGAGGATGATGTTGAGACGGGCAGATCCAGTCAAGCGGGGTCTCGAGAAGCACAGGGCAAATCTGAGGTGCGAGAAAGTCAGGTCAGGGAAAAACTACTAACGGGGAGCAATTGCAGGGTAAAACAGAGTTCTTTGACATCTTCTACACCCCCTCCAGAGAACTTGAGCGTCATGAATTGACCATGGGAAAAAGTAGACTGGAAGAAGAGAGCCCCACAGTCTTCGCTACAGGATGGAAGGAATTTGAAAAGACGACCACAGGAGAACTTGGAAGAAGACAGCAGCACATTCACTACAATCCAGACCGCAGATTACACTAAAAGCCTTTGTTTTTTCAGTTTTCAAAACTATCATTTATTCTTTGTTGAGTTTGATATTTGGAGCCGGAATTACGAGGCTGCTGGAATTAGTCTTGCTCTTCAATGGATATTAATTAATGTGTCTGAAGGGTATTTATTCTCTCCTCTTACGGGGCCTAGGATGAGTCCCGTTATATTTCAAAGATTCCGTCTCTATAGATACAGGTCTAAATAAAACATTATTTAGCAGTTAGAACATAAATCATTTTTTAACTAGACTTATATTACTGTAAGAAATTGCTGACACACCAACCTTACCCTTTCTCACTTAAAGAACCTTTTTTTGTTTTATTTTTATTAACCACAAGCCCATTCGCGGTTTTAGGGTTGTACCTTAATCTTTTAGTCACTAAATCTGGAAATGGTTTGTGCAATAAGTCGCCAAATCTGGAAGTGGTATACGGAATTAGTCGCCAAATCTCTAAATCGTATTCCTAATTATCCAGATCAGGACAATGGAACAAAATTATGAAATTATCGTATTGTCATCGGTCCTTGACAAATCTTCAAAATTTTGAATTAATCTCACCTTTTAAAGTGGGTAAAAATCGAGTTTAAAGATTTCATTACATACGAGTGAAACTTATAAAAGCGTTGTTGCGAACATTATTACGACACCAGATGATGACGTACGAGACCAAGAGCGGATAGCGTTACTGCCTGAGATAGTAGGGGAGAAGGGTTTCCTGGAATCCATTCCCCCTACGTTCCGAGATAGACTCCTCTAAAAAGAATGCGCGAGTACCGTTTGAGGGTCCCGGTTGGAAGGAGAGAGCAGAAACGATCTCTGAGTGTAAGATTGCGATTTCGATGTTCTTGTAAATAAAATTATATATTTATATCTCTAGCCTGACTGTGTGTTTTCGTACCCAATACGCCGCAGCGTGTTAGAAATAGGGAACATTTTTTAAAGAAAAAGAACAATTGTTTTCTTTAATAAGTCCATTCACTTGTAACTCCGGTACGAATTTTATTTAATAAATAGTTCTGCAGTAACACTTCAAAATTACGTGACAGATGGGATCCAGAAACATATCGAAGTCCATTTCCTAATAGATTTACAATAAAGTTTAGCTTACATGCTAGTTATTTATTAAAAATAAAATGACAAATTATAACAATACATTTATAATTTTAAAAATCTGATTAACACGGAAAGATCTAAAAGATAGAAGTAAGATTGATTAAGACAAAAACAAAACACACACAAAAATGTTGACCTATGAACTTAGTGTATGATCACCAAAAGAAGTAAAATTCATAAATTATATATATGTGTAGAGAGGGTGCACACTAAATCTATCGAGCTCAAAAGACCTTTCGTTGGCATGGTGTTAGAGGCCCACGAGAGGGCTTTGAGCTTATATGGCAGAGGTTCGCAAACTTTTTTGTTTCATAGACCCCTTACCGTGGTTTTCGGTTTTGGGTAGAACCCTACTTACCTAATAATGAATTTTTACAAATTTATCACTTTAAATGTCTTTTTGACAGCCGGTATAGTATGTGAAGTATAGTGTTTAAAACCTAAGACACACATGTTAATTAACTAAATTAATATTTATTTAACATATAAAATAACTGTTACATAAAGTAACTGAACAACAAACAAATGCTTTTAATGAGAGGGATGAGCCTGAAATTGCAGATATCTGTTTCTAAATTCTACTTTAAGATCTTCTTAGTGCCTATTCCGATCAGTTCCTCTTGTAATATGACATTTCATTGGTACCTATAGAGAGAGGCAAAGCATTCTCAATCCTAATTTCAGAATCTGAATAAAGAGCATTTAAATATTGAACGTCCTTTTCATGGCAAATTGTGAATCTATGAAAATTCGAGACGTCCAATGCTATGTCTCCTTAGCTTAAATCTGGCAAGAAACGCCAAAATGATGGTCCTTGTAACTGCAAATTAACTTTAGTAAATAAATCTGTTAAATAGGTAAATATGGTTTCAACTTGATTTGGTTTTTTTTAAAAATTAGTCATGACCAGGTTTAATGAGAGTTACTATCGTACACCTCATAAACCCCCAAATTATTTTTTCGCTGACGTGGACTCTTTGTAGATTGTCATAGACCCCTTGGGGTCTATATAAACTACTTTGGGAATCACTGTTATAGGGTTTGAAAGGGCGTGTAGAGGGATAATTAGTGGAACCAGAATTCGAATCCATGACATGTTTCTTACCATAACCACTTGGCAACCATTTCAACATATATATTTATTCAAGGTAATCCAATGAAGCATCGAACAAAGAATAGTACTAAATTGCTCTTATTCAGTGGTGTCCTGAGCTTTTCAGCAAATAATCCGACTCGCTTATGTGCTGATTGTTATGTTTCGTGGTTGCGAGTGAAAGCGAAACGACGATTGCGTGATCCCAATGCGGAATCATAAAAAGGAAATTAATGGAAAGGTCAACGGTTGCATTCCCGGAAGTAAAGTCGACGGCACTTTCTAGAAAACGTCTCTTCGCTTCTGTTTTGTCAACTAGCCCTTAAGCGATTGGCAAAGAGTTCTCATGATTGCAATCGTTTAGGTTCATTAAGCCAAATGTGAATGCACTGTACTTAAAAGATGGGAAACGTGTGTTCTTTTTGAAAACATTTAAAGCTGGTGTTTCAAAAAGCTGGTGTCAGCCGAAGCGACTTGACAGTGGCGTGAAGAAAAAAAACTAATTCACTATTGGGGATCAAAGTCCCGGTGTTGGCGCAGTGTATAAGTTAGAAAAAGTGTCACTTGACCTTGATTCAGAATTGAGATGCGGAGTGGCTTTTGAGTGTGACCCGAAACATATACAGCCAGAAAAATGTTCCCTAAACAAACAATTTAGAAGATAAACAAGTATCATGTTAAAATCTAAAAGCTTTAACAAGTAAATTCTGTGTAATGTGTGATATATATTTCTGAAGTATTTTCTATTTTAATAACATTCGAGTATTGGGGAAGATTCTTTCAAAATATTTTAAATATGTAACCAAATTTTAATAATACAACTAGAAGTATAAAAAAAAACATAGTTAAATAATATAAATAAATTATTAATTCCTTTACGAAACATTATTGTCTCAATTGAATGAAATGAAAATTACACAACTTTAAAAAAAAATTGGATCCCTGGTTTAGTTTTTGTTTTTCATAATATAAATTCACGTGCCTCAGCAGTTTTTAGCAATATCAGAAACGCATTAAATGAGAGAAGAAAAAGTTGCTGAAAACTAATTTTGTTGAATATCCGGAGTTTCAAAATAGGTTGTAAAGACATACCACATTATTCGGAATCCTGATTCGGTACAAAGGACGCATGAGCAACGCTTTTTCTGTTGCGCTTGATGCTACTTCTTATCGTGCATATCGTGCTTCTTATCGTGCATATCGTGCTTCTTATCGTGGAAGTTTGTAGATTGCATTGTCCCTGCTCGGGCGTTGTCTTTGTCATCTGCCTCCAAAACAGGCAGCTAATTTGATTTGTTTTTTATGACGTCGCATTCAGAAGCAAAGAAGAACTTCGGTCAAGAGACAGCTGAACCAATTCTCAAAATTTCTATACCACGTCAACGTGAGGACTTGAAGCCATGACAGATTTAACTCTTTACACGGTGGATGTTACTAAAACTGGAATCCACGACTCAAGGTTGGCTGCGAGTTATGTATAAATTAAGTGATCTCTCCACAATGCATGTTTTATAAAATCACCTTTATCTGTACGTTCAATGTAATATATAACTGAAACTCTTTTCCTGTTCCTAGTGGCTGCTTTTATTACATCCTAAACAGTATTTTCAAATCGTAATTTCAAGAGAATAAACAAAAAATATTCCAATGTTATGTTATTCTGTCTTGAAAATGAGCGCTTTGACATGATCGCAAAATCTTCATAAAATACTGAAAGCACCTCGTTATAATTGGATCCAGCCGCTTGTGATTGCAAAGTTTCCAATCCCTCATATTTTGATGGAAATCTAAATCATGGAGACCGTTCAAATTCATTTCAATGAGAATGATCACTTTTATCATGATTCCTATTATTCCAATTGGGGTAAAAATAGTAGCAAGGCCTTTTTAGGGCGGTTGTGCTGAATTTGTATAATAGACTGAACAAGTGCTGGGAAGCTAGCAGTTGACTTTTTTTGAACCAATGCATAAAAAATACTAAATAAGGGGAGAACCTCATGATGCCTCTTCAGGTCAAGTTTTAAGAAAATACTCAATTTTCCTCAAAATATTCCATTTATCTCTGTCCTATGAATAAATTACCAATATCTGATAGCATTAATAAAGACCACCACATGTCAACACGTATATATGTTCACAATATTGAAAATATTACAAAGCGCTTTAATTACGTGACTAATTTTTTCCCTTTTACAGCATCTCCCTCCAAAAATTTATCCTACATTAGATTTTTAAAATTAAATTATAAACTTTTAGTATTATTAGTGCATTAATTTAAAAAAAAAAAAAAAAAACAGAAAATTTTAAGCAAATCAAATACAAATTTCTCTCGAATGGGGCCTTACAAAAAACATAAAAATAAATTCTCATAGCATTGACAGAAAAAAAAAAATCCCCAAATCAAAGAAAAATTATTGTAGAATAATGAAATTTGGACAAAGTAGTTGTCTAGTTAGCATGTTTAATTGATTAAGTTTTCAAGACCACAAGTTAATTTGAGATTAAGAAAATGTATTTCAAGTGTGAAATACTGTTACATTAATAGCCGATGTTATCCAGAATTTTGAATGGAAGCCTGTAAGTGTGCGTGCATGTGTCATACAGGTGCCGAATGTCACTTTGTGGTATGGTTCCACGTTTGTTGTACTTGTGTCAATACTGGTTCGGTCAGTGCTGGCTGTGGATGATGCTGGAGTTGTTGTCCAATGATATCCCACACATGCTCGGTTGGAGACAAATGTGATGATCTCGAAGGCCTTGTTAACATGTCAACATTCTGTAGAGCCGCATTACAACAGAGGTGTGAGAGCGAGCGTTATCCTGTTGGAAAGCTCCCCCTTGAATGCTGTTTATGAATGGCAGTACTATAGGTTGAATTACCAGACTGACGTACAAATTTGCTGTCAGTGTGTTTGGGATAACCACGAGAGTGCTCCTGCTGTCATAGGAAATTGCTCCCCAGACCATGACTCCAGTAGTAGGTTCAGTGTATCTAGGCCGCAGAAAGTTTGGGTGCAAGTGCTCCCCTTCTGACCAACACATGGCCATCACTGGCACCAAGGCAGAATCTTCTTTCATCAGAAAACACAACAGATCTCCACTCCGTCCTCCAATGAGCTCTGGC
>BMAV01006051.1:36304-49765 GCA_019973955.1 Trichonephila inaurata madagascariensis
GGCCGCAGAAAGTTTGGGTGCAAGTGCTCCCCTTCTGACCACACCAAGGCAGAATCTTCTTTCATCAGAAAACACAGCAGATCTCCAATGAGCTCTGGCTTGATACCACTGGCGTCGCAATGGCTTAGAGTCAGTGGAATACGTGCTACAGGGTGCATTGTGGTACCAACTGCAGCCCGAATTTCTGCCGCAGTACGATGCGCCACAGCCGAATACGGCGGTCTTCCTTCTCAGCAGTGCCCGCTCAGAAACCTGTCTTCTTGAGGCAGTACCATCCCCCTTGACCACTGCTTTCAACAATCATGCACAGTGGATACATTTCGGCCAATATCGCGGAAAGAAAATCTCTCTTCTTGCAGCCAGCCCTATTACACGACCTCGTTCAAACTCAGTGGGCTGTTGATAATGGCTTCTTCGTCTTCTTAGAGGCATTCATGGCTAACATTAACTCAACACGACAAATTTTAGAGACAAATAACGCTCTCGAACTTTACATCACGCATTTAAAGCAACCCTATTTTGCAAGTTTTGAGTGGTGCTACTAGTGCCACACTTAAGCACGAGGTGCGAAATTTGAATTGATGTCATTTTTCAGATGTATAAACGCGCCTATCAAACTTCGTTTATAACATAAGTTGGTTGTAATTGCAATAAATGCGTATAATAAACAGTGTATAAGCAGACCTTGAATTTTGCATAACTTTCTACTCAAATAAAGAGACAGAGGAGTGTTTTCTTGAGCGATGATTGGTGCGTCGTGCTCCGTGGCTAAAGTCTCCAGGAATATTGAATACAAATTGTAAACAAAAAAGAGTACTAGCGCCCCGCTATTGAAATGAAATTTCAATACAAATACACAAGTACAATACTTAAATACAAAATACACAATACAGTTTACGATACATAAATACACGTGCGATTAAAGTTAAATTATGATTATACAATAATTAGTAATATACATAGTATTAAATATGCATAGATTTCTAACTGTTCTTTTCAATAGGTTTCCGTTTGCTACACGCACACAGGTTGACAACTCTAACCTTATCATCGGTGCCAGGAAATACTTCTGTTATTCTATCAGTACTCCATTTCGTACTGGGAATATTTTCATCTTTTATTAATACTAAGGTTCCCACAGAAACATTATTTTTGTTAAATTTTCCCGTTTCCGAAGTTGGGCAAATTTTTTTACTCTTCCCCACCTCGACAACCTATTCTCGTTATTTGCAGTTCAGATATGGATGTTAGAGACCTACCTATTAAAAAAAGTTCAGGGGCAATGTTTCGAAATCATCGAAATTTGATTTCAAAGGAGTGAGTGGTCGGGAATTTAGCATAGCCTCAATTTCACAAAGAATGGGCCTGCAAAATCAATGCCCGTTACATTAAAGGAGTTACACGGTCCCTCGATAGTTTGGCCATAATTTGATACTTTGTGATGAGCTTATTTTTGAAGCAAATCACGCATTCATGAATAATTCTACGACAATTATTTCTGCCATTAAGTGGCCGTAATTTCTGACGAACAAAATATAAAAGTCAGTGGGGGTCCTGCATGCAAATATTTTTTTATGATAATAGTACAATATGATGTCAGTTAAAAGTTTCTTACTCGGTAAAATCCTAGGGAATTTTAGCCTTCTCGTTTAAATTTGAATTTGCAAGTCTCTAATGATTTTACCCTCATTAAGGAGAGTTAATATGCTTCTTGTAGGAATAGGCTGGCCAGCCAATAATTGTTCGGGGAATTCTTTTCTCGTGCAGTGAGCCGATCCATCAGACTTTTCTCTTGTGGAGTCCCTTTATCTTTGCAGATCTGGTTCTGCAGTTATGTATGAATTTGTATAAAGGAACTATTTACATAACTATTTAAAAGATGAATCATGTTGTTTAGAGTCATTGTCAATGTCACGGAAATATCATTTTTTGGATTTGAGTTCCTTTTCATTTCTGTTAACCCTTTATCTACCGACGGTACTTATACCACATACTTTAAAATTACATAGAATAACCATTTTTACGAATACTCTGACGGAATATTCTTTGAAATCCACTCTTCCAAGATATAAGGCAACACGGATTCTGTGATGAGTATTTTAGCGGGGAAGGTGAATAGAGATTTATAGCAGAAGTCATCTAACATTTTCACCGGATTGCCAAAATTATCATTTTCATTCCGAAAAAGTAGTTGATGTCAAAAGGTAAGTGTCTTATATATATATATAATGGGTTTTCCAATAAGGACTTGACAACTTTTTTTCAAAATAAAATGAAAACCATTTGAGATATTTCAAAAACTTTATTATCGGGTTGAAGTACATTCAAAACATTTATGAATGGAACTCGACTTTGCTCATATGGCCACCGCGGGCACGTTTGCAGCGGTTGATTCGGTAGACCCAATTTTCCATGACTCGGCCACACATTTCGGCCGAAACGGCCGCTATTTCGCGTTCAATGTTGGCTTTGAGCTCTTCCAACGTCGTCGGCTTATTAGCATAGACCAATGACTTGACGCAGCCCCAAAGAAAAAAATCTAGAGGCGTTAAATCGCACGAACGAGGCGGCCGATTGACTGGTCCATTTCTTGAGATAACACGCTCATCAAACTTGTTCTTCAATAAATCGATTGTAACGTGTGCTGTGTGGCTTGTGGCACCGTCCTGTTGAAACCACATGCTGTCCAAGTCCATATATTCCAATTCGGGCCAAAAATAATCGATAATCATGGCGCGATAACGATCACCATTCACAGTAACGTGGCGACCACTATCGTCGACGAAAAAATATGGCCCTATGATGCCGCCGGCATGCAAACCGCACCAAACAGTTATCTTTTGTGGATGAAGTGGTTTTTCATTAAGCACATGTGGATTTTCACCCGCCCAATACCGCATATTTTGTTTATTGACAAACCCATTGAGCCAGAAATGAGCTTCGTCACTGAAGATGATTTTACGATGAAATTGATCATCTTGGCGCATCTTTTCCAAAGCCCAATCGGAGAACGTACGTCCCTTCGAATGGTCCATCGGCTTCAATTCTTGAGTGAGCCTGATCTTGTATGGGTGTAAAGTAAGATCCTTACGCAAATTTCGCCATAAAGTGGTCTTGGCGATGCCCAACTCTTGAGAACGCCGTGGAATTGACTGATTTGGATCATTTGCTACGGACGTTTCAACGGTAGTGATATTTTCGACACTTCGATCAACCCGTAGTCTCACTGGCATGGCAACATCACACAACGAATATGTAGACTCAAACTTTTTCACTAAACTTGTTACTGCCTGTCTACTAGGGCGAGAATTACGACCGAAAATCGTAGTTAACGCTCTTAAAGTAGCGGCCACCGACTCCGAATTTCTGTAGTAAATTTTTAAGATTTGCAGACGTTGTTCATTCGTGTACTTCACCATGATGAAAAGGTTATGTCTACTGAATAAACTGACAGTGACAGTTCGATGTTAAGTGAAAAGGTGCGTTTACAAACTAAATTCAAAATTGTCAAGTCCCTATTGGAAAACCCCTTATATATATATATTGTATGTTAATGAAGACCTTAGAAAATGTGATTTGGCTAGTTATTTTAAGTGACATAGAATTAATTTTACAGTTGTATAGCTTTGTGGTACTTTTAAGTGCCGACAGCACACTGGGTGTTAGAACCTTTTATTCGTCCGTGAAGCTTATTGTTGTTTTTTATTGTGTCGTAGCTTCCTCACTATAATGCAATAGAGTTATGCCTTTTTTTAGCATTGCTTTTTACTTAATTTATTTATTTTGATTTTTTTATTCTTTTATTTTAACGTTTTCAAAAAATTTTAAACCTTGAATTTAAGCCTTTTTTTTGTCTCAAAATTAAATGAAATATCTATTCTTATTTCAAAAGTTAACAACATCTTAATTTCTTTATGTGTAACTCTCTGAGATAAAGTAGGAGATTTTCAAGATCCTATTATTATTATTCCCTTTTCTTAGAATGTCTGGAAAAAAACTTAGTCTTCAAGAGGCTTTCGATTTATTTCAGAACCAGACATCTGAAATCAATGATGTACTAATAAATGATTTTTTAGATGAAGAAATCCCAGCAAATAATCTGCTGGAATTTTCGTTAGATTCTTAAGATGACGATCAAAAGACTGAACAAGACTCAAGGTGCATGTTAAGAAAATACAGCATTTATTACCCCAGGATGCGGTGTTTTAAAAAACATGCAATCGAAACCTCACTCAAAATGCACAATGTGTAATGAATTTTTGTGTATTAATGAAAATAAAAACTGTTTCTTTGAGAATCATCAAATTAAGTTTGTGTGTAAGAGCTGTGTTTTTATGTATAAAAAGAGTAAATAAATTTTTAAAATTTAATAATCTTTAAAAATAAACATTTTGTGCTATAAAATATTAGTGTTCTCTGTTTATTAAGCATTTTTAAGAATTAAAACTGCGCTAGAAAATCATTTGGTCTTTTCGTATTATGAGAACATTTTAGGCCTTTGTGGACTGACGGTACTTTAAAGTACCAATTTAATTAATTAGCTCTAACGGGTTAAATTTCCCAAAGTTGAATACTTTATTTATGTATTTCCCTTAATTGTTAATGAAATGATTAAAAAAATATATTGCATAAAAAAAATTGCAGTAAATGATAATGCGGTAGATAAAGGGTTAATTACAACCTTTCCGGGATCGCTTCATCTGACCCAGAAACGAGGATCCATTCCATCTCTTGGAGTTGGTTGAAAAAGCATCTACACTGGTTCCTCTGGTAAGAAGATCTGTTGAAGACCTCTTGCCTAAACAGCGAAACCACGAGTTTGGGTCGGTGAGGGATTGGATTTCTGTTCTCCACAAAGGATTTATATCTGTGACTTGGATCCAATATAACGTTATATGAGAGCCCGTCCAGAAAAGACTTTAGTTGAACATTTCCAATCTGTTACTTCCTTTGTTAAGCGTGCAGCAGTTCCAATCTGGGCAGGGATAATGGGTGCAACACGAGATCAACGCTGGTTCTGCCCTTGGGCTTGACTCTCAAAAAGGCGGCTGCTCCGTTTGACCAGCATCGGAAAAGGTATGGATTTGGATTTCACATGAATCTCCAATGGAATGGAATCTAGTTCTGACCACCATATTGCATAAATATCTGCAGTATCTCGTCATTCCGTATCCAAAATTCTTGTAACAAGCATTTGAACCTAATTGTGTAAAGTGACAAAAATCCAACTAGATTTTACCAGCTAATTGTTGCACAATTATATTTGTGATAGGTTTAACGTATCCAATTCTAGAAGTCCTTTCACATCAATTATGAAAAAGTCGTAAATGACTTATCATGGTATCCCTAAAACCTTTGATAAAGGGATTTGAGAACTTTTTTTCGAGTGACTAGGATGTGTCTCGAGGTCTTTTTTCCAAGTTCTCATCAAGGTGTGATCCTTTGAATTCCATTTGCGTAATTTCATGCTGGCATTCTTCATGTTTGTGTCAGCATCCTTTGATATTTTTAAGGCTTGGGAGATTTCATCAGCATCACTGTGATTACGTCATCAACATAGAGACACGTGTCAAGCATTTCCGTTTTGCTGGATACTGCTCACGGTGTGACATCTCTCGCGTTCTTCTTCTAACATAACTCCTACGTTCTTTGACGGCCACGATTAATGGCAAAACTTTTCCAACCCAAATCCAAGAAGTAAAAACGAAGCAACAATGCAAATAAGATAACCTTTAAAAGGATAGAAAGTTTAGTGAGCAAAGATGAAAATTTTAGAGAAAGCTTAGTTCGGAACAGGTGGATGTGTGATTAGACGGTTACTCAGGAATCACGGAGATCACGCCCGTTGTACAAGGTGCATACTATTGCACTCGCACCTACCCTGAATATCTGAAGTTGATTGGATCGATAATTATTCCTCCAAGGTAGGAAGATTGTATTCTGAACGCTAGTATAATATTGAAGCGAGATTAGGCAGATAATTAGTTATATTTTGATAAGTGATCTAATTGCGCGATCTGACTTAATTAAATCGGCATAATTTGGTTTATTCTCACTTAATATAAGTTTGTTCGTTATATAAGTAATTTAAATTCTTAATAAAAGTCATATTAAGAATTATAGAATGTCTCATATCCTTCCGATAATCCCACACCTCTAACTTACGCGGAACCCCCAAGACATAGCTATCGACAGATGGCTATGTCACAACGGTATTTCTCGATATGGCGTTTAATTGTTGCAGAGAGTAAAAAAGGATTTATATATATGTTCACTCCAAATATCACATGCTTAAATCTATAAACTCGAAACTTTTAGGGCTTTTTTAGGTTTGATCCAAGTTCTGGAAAAAGAAATCTAACTACATCTCTGTCCTCGTCACCAAATGAAATTTGTTAGAATGAACGTTCTATATCAGTGATAATAGCAATCGTATTCAAGCGAAAATAAATTATTTGGCGGAATATGTTTAGAAAAAATTCACATCTGGCCACAGTCTTTATAGCTAATGGATCCTCTTCATGGGGACTTGCATCGAAAACAATGCGCATGTTTGTAGCTAGGCTTGCTTGGCGAAAGATCGCTTTGTGCCATAAATAGAATACTGCTTTGTCAATTGGTTTTTCAATTTGTAAAACCCTTTCGATAATTCTTTGCAACTCATATTCTTAATATTGCGTGAGTTAAGTTGGTACACGAATCTTGTTAAGGATTTAGCCCCTTTTTATGCTACAAAATTTGTCATTTAACTCTAGTTTATCCTTTTTCCTGGAAAACCAACTTCATAACGGCTTGTTGTTGAAACGTACTGAAATTTTAAAATGTTGTATGGCTTACAGTTAGATTCATATTTGATTCCTAATGACTGTTTTTCATTTTATAGGATAGAGCTATCTTACAAAACAACTTTGTTTTGTTTTTACGCTACCTAAAGGTCAAGCAACAATCCATTTTATGAAGTTTGAAAAACCGGAAGTGGATCTTTAATCTACCAGAAGTGGGCATTGAAATTGCTTAAAACCTATCATGGAGTGTCTGATAACTCAAAATGTTATAAAAAATGTATTTCTATAAAACTTTTTCAACCTGATATTTATGTTATTTTCTAGAGAATGTACTAAAATATCTCTTATCGTATGAATATTTTTTGAGTTAGGGCTCGTTATTTAAATAATGGTCTCATAAAGAATGTTATTTTTCTTATGTTTACTCAATCAGCTCTAAAATTTTCAAATTTTAATAAATCATTAAAATTTTAGTACATTCTCTAGATAAATGCATCTAGATTGTTTTGGTGTGTAATACTTTTACTAATATAAGTATATTACTTTTTTCTCTAATTGCTTTGAAGTTTTACAAAAATATTTCTAAAATTTCAATTATAATTGTGATTTTTGTTAAATTTAGGCAATTTATTTTAAATATTAGTATTGAGTCCTAAAAAAGCCTTTATAATGTTTAAATATGATAAAAAAAAAATACTCCGAACGTGTTCGGATGCACTTTCAACCTGATCTTAGATGAAATAATAGTTTGATTGTATTCGTTTTGAATGTAACAATAGAACTGAACACACTGCAACATTATTGAAGTCATGTAATTTTATTTGTTTACTTTTTAACAATTCATATATAGAAAATATTTCTCCTCTAAGAAAAATGCCGTTTGAGAATATTAAATTCCGTATCTACATTTTTAAGCCAATTTATTTTTGTTAAATCCAATGGCTGTGCAGAAACACATTCTGCTATTTCAGGCACTAAAAGAAAGTTTCCTTTAAAATGAAGTCTAACACCTGCAATTGTTGCGTCTTTTTTTCAACTCACGGAGCCCCGAGCACTTGAAAGTGCTTACATACTTCGAAGGATATATCTGAAAATAATATTTAACATGTTATAGGCACTTTATGTAAAGACCATTAAAAAGTATTGCATTTATTATTAAAAAATTCTATTCTAGTATTTTTAATATAATTTACTCATTAATAATACTAATTTGTGATCCATGCATTATATTTAGTAACTGGGATATCTGCTTGCTTTTTTTTCACACAAACTGTCCAAGTCCATTGAGATCAAATGCAATCGTATTACAGATTCTCAGTTTAATTTGTTTTTGTAGCCACTTACGTTGAGAAATATATTTCACTTAACAAACGTTTTTTCAGAGTTCACGCCGGACTAACAGCTTTTGTAACGTTTAATCATAATGAATTTTTCGATTATATATAATAACTGCTATATAGGATTTTTGCGATATACTGATTTTTGACCAAATGCTACACTTCTAAAGTGGAAAGTAAAAAATGTGCTTAAAAACCGTCCGATAATTGTTAATAACAAATGAACTGTGAAGTATAAAAAATATTCTACGTACTTCCATAGACGATATATTTTTCTACATATATTCAAAGTTTCAAGTGAATCGGTTGAAAATTGTCTGAGTCCGGCCAACTTAAGAAATGTAGTTTTCAGATACACGCGTACCAAGTGTTCAGAAGTAGAAAATCATGAATATAATTTTCCAATACCTGCAATATCCATAGCTATTTCCGTTTTAGCACTCGAAATGGATTTCGAGGCCCGCACAGTCGAGTTGAAGCTTTTGTTATTATTGTAAACTCGTCTAGACTAGTGAGGAAATAAAAATTTTCAATAACATCTGCTCTATAATCCCTTAACGTGCCTTCACTCACAAAGAAACTCGCTGCGGAGCTTGTACTAAAATTCGGAAACCAAGTACTTAGAGATTTTTCCCGCGCATAATCTTTTTTGAGTTCCTAGGAGCCCATTTAAAAAAAATCAAAAAGAAAAAATCGATTTTTTGAAAATTCTAGGGTGGCTTAAGTCTTTAAGAAGACACTGAATGAAATCTATTAAAATTGTTTAAGTGAAATGCAGATTCAAATTTTATTTTGTTAGGATTCAATGCGACTATTTACAATTAATCTTTTGTTTTCATATCTGTGCTTTAAGGATTCGAATAAAGATGCATATGAATCGTTAACTGTTTGCAACTATTTTGCATATCCTTAGAGTGAAATAGTAAATAATACAATTTTTGATAGTCTGATAAACAAGTATTATCAATTAATGTTACAAATTGAGATTTGAATTGTAACCAATCAACATATTGTCCCGAAAATTCAGGTAAATTAATGGAGGGCAGTTTCACATTGCAATTAGCAAAATCATTGTCTACAGATAATCTAGAGGTCTTCGCATTAGAAGATTCAAGTAAAATATTGAGATTCACCCCATTCTTCCATTTTATTCAAACTGTTTTCGAAATTTGGAATCCGAAAGAGCATTGCCGCAGCTTTCGTTTCGTCGATTTTCGCTTTTACCTGGGAAAGAGCTGCAAGTTTATTTTTTAATTCCTCTTGACACAATGGTGAATTACACTTTGCAAAGAGCATTCTTCCTCTCAACACGCTGAGTTCTGATAGTTCTTTTGAATCTATTTGATCAATTTTGGTTTTCCGGCGGCTCGTGCAGTCACGAATATAGTTGTAATTGCTACCAATAAGTATAATGAACAGTGTCTAAGCAGACCTTGTCTACTCAAACAAAGTGACGGAGGACTTTAAATGATGGTTTATTGAGCTCCGTGGCCAGTCTTCAGGAATCGTCAGATTGGTTCATGAGAAATGAAGATCTCAAAACTTTTAAAGAAGAAAATAGCTATTAAATTCTTTGCCAAAATAGACTCTCATAAATAGCTAAAATATAATTTGATCGCCCACGAAGTATTATTTGTTAAAATATCTATTCTTTCCTTTATTCTCTACTTCACTCCAAAATTTCCAATCTCCAAATTAACCGAATTCGCTCTCTCCTAATGGGAGTTGAGCAGAACGGCCAATAGAGAAGCGAGCTCTGGTATCGCTCTGGCGGTAAGACACACTCCCCTACTAGAGCAACTTAAGGGCAGCTCCCCGATTGATTAATACACTTTCCCCCCAAACGCCACCTCTCCGAGGCAACTCTTCAGACACTAGCAGATAAATTCTGGGGTGGAATTCATTTAGCTATCTCCCTTATTGGGAGAAGGTCACCTCTATATTTGGAAAATAAAGTTATTCTTTACAAGCAGATTTTGCGCCCAATAATCACCTATGCTGCTCCCATCTGGGGAGCAGCAGCCACCACTCACATGAAGAGAATTCAAATTATCAAAAATAAATTTTTTCGCATCATAACGAATGCACCTTGGTACGTTCGAAACGATGTGATACACAACGACCTACACATGGAGCCCATTTCTAATTACATCACTAAACTATCTAGAAATGTTTTTAAATCTTTTAAATCTCATGACAATCCAATTGTCAGAGCACAAACACTGTTTACTTATCCACGCCCTAAAGTTAATTATCCCTACTCTTCGACGAAGAGGAGAAACCCTCATCGCCCCCATAACACAACAAAAACACCCTTTATACACATAAACAATACAGTCAGCTTCTGAATCGCATCTAAGACTGGGTAAAAAGGGGTGAACTGTCACTTTTGCTGATTGATTGCCTGGGAAATCCCGTTTCCTTTCTCCCCTTCTTCTCTTCGAACCCGGCTGCGTTCTGCTTCGATAGACTGCTGGGCTTGAGGTTACGACATACCTCCCCCATTGTGCAGGAGCCTCTTGATTTGTTTAATATCTCTTTCATGGTCTATCTTTTTCGCCCAATCTACTGGGTAAAAGCGCCAGCTGTGCTGTCGCCTGCGAATATCTAATTTTAGTTTAGTTAACTCTTCAGACAGAGGGCAGATTTCGACGGCGCAGAGTCTCTGCGCCGTTCCTTTTCCTCCCTCCTCATCCTGAAAAGTCGGCCGCACTGCACTCCGGCTTGCCGGGCTAGTCAGCGGTCGACACAGAAATTTTTTCTCATATTTTCACTAACAATAACACATTACACTTTGAAATAAAGATTTTTCACTCAAATTTTCCACATTTTAATTATTTAATGTATTTTACTTAATCTTTATTTTTTTCTCAAATCGTTAAATTAAAATTTTGGTTCAGTCCTAGGAGAGCCCACACCCTTGTCGTGAATTATTTTGGTTGGCGATAATTGCACCATCTTGTGGTAACCCTACTATGAAACACTAGATATGGTAAACCTAACTATTTTTGGAATTTTCATATTTTGTCAAGGCGGGTATTTCAAATTTTATTTTGTTGGGCACTGAGCTGGAAGTATAGCGTGTGTTAGTGAATATACATTAGAATTTTTTACTTTGTTGAATGCAAATAGTAAGATTGAATGGTGTATGAAAGAAGGATGGGTCGCTTCAACTAATGATGAGCGAATGGAATCAATCGTACCAGCCACGCCGAAGGTATGTTCGACCATTACCTTGCAGAATATATATGGCGGCGCTCACACAATCATTCGCTTAGCGATAAGACTTTCAAAAGGCTTTTTTAAAATCTGTTGTTACGCTGTAACCTCCACTCGAAAAAGATTGGCAGTAAGTGCTGTTTTTATATTTTTTATCTTAAATGTTTAATTTCTGCATTATTTAAAAAAATTTTCCCTACGCATCCACCTTATCCCGCTCTATTCACATACCACCATCTCGTTCTGGGTTGGCGCTTTTTTCGGTTTGTCGCCAAAATTTTTAAGATCCTTAAATGCAGCAAAGGGCTTAGTTAAGGCCGAACCCAAGCAACGCCCACTTTTCCCATGACAGGAGTTTGAGCTTCCCTGCAAGAAGCAGGTACTCTTATAATACAAATTGTAAACAAGAAATGACTACCAGCACCATTTGCAAACGCGGGTCTTTCTTGGTGTTGGGAATTTTTTTCCATCGATGATGACCACCCCTCATCTAGAATCATGAGTTTGCGAGGAGTCAAAACCTCCCGTGCATTGTTAAGCCGCTGATTTATCAACTAAAGTCGGTATCCACCGATTTCAAGAACAAGGCTCACGTGTGAATACTGATAAAAAAATGTTGCATGGTGAAACAGCGTCCAGTGGCGCATTGATTCCAAAGGAGAGCGAATAGAAATGCGCTCTCCTTTGGAAATAATTGTTGCCCAAAATATTGTGTCACGCGTGCCACTGGTTCGCCATCCCTGACCTAGAGTAACAGAAAAAATCAACTAGATATGGAATTTCTGTGTAAAACTAATGCATTCTTTTTACTTACTAGATTACTGCAGGGAATAATGAGGAAGGAATGAGCGTGCACGGAGCATTTCGAGCGTGAGCAGTCGAGAGAGCGCTTTTCATTCAATCCTGACACTTTTCAGGAGGATAAAACGAATTCAGCGCAACAAAAGGGAATCGCTTGAATATGGAATTTGCGAAAAGTTTGTACTTGTGTGTATAAAAATACTTATGTTTTTAAATAAAATTTCTTTTCAAATTTTATGAATGCAAAAATTTGTGGAAGGATTATTGTTGAATGGCTTGAAAAAAAGTGTGTGTGTGTGTACTTATGTACGCACATAAGAAATAATACTTCTTTGGCGTAACAAGATTAAAATCTTTTTAAAAATCTTGAGCAGGGCAAGCTGGGCCAAGGATGAAAGGCTGTCACAAGCTGAGCTGAACTATACTAACCTTAAGTCAATCGGACCAGCCCCAAACCCGAGATAATCACGATTTAAATAAATTTAAACAACCTCCTGTGTGTGTGTGTGCACAGAGAAAATAGGACCAATAATATGGGGGGTGGGTTTCGGCAGACTGTATCTGGAGAGGAGGTGAACCGAATGTGACACTTGAGACCTTATATTGAACGTCTCGACGGGAACAATCGTTCCCGAGAAAATTAAGACATCCGCCCGAAGGAACCCCGAGTTATGGTCATTTTAAAATAATTAAAAAATTAAAAACAATTAAATAAAATAGAAACAGGGGACCCAGCAGCTCGAAACTGGGCCTGGTTGTGGGGAAACACAAGAGGAATCCATTCGAATCGATCAGGTGTCTGTAGTTATAAATGGGGCAGGGCTAGGTCGGGAAAGAAAAACGAGCTCCTCCGAGGGGGGAAGCAACTGTGACGTAAATGGTCCCGTACATCTCAACGATAAACAGAGTAGTAGGTGATCCCAAAGTTTCATCCTTCTATCTCTGTAAAATCGTGTGGTCACGGTAGCCGAGTGGTCAAGGTATCGGATCGTGGCTGGCCATGTCACGAGTTTGAGCCCAGTACCACTAAAGACCCGCCGTGTAGGGCAGCGATGCACGTTAAATCTGTCGAGAGCTCAAACGTCCTCCCGATCGTGGGGTGTGGTAGTTAGGAGAAGGGCGTGCCAGCTCAGGTGTCATCCACGTCACTTGACCATGGTTCAAAATTACGTGGTCCGTCGCCAAAAGCTCTCGTGTAGCTGAACAATGAGACGTTAATATTCACTCCCTCACTTCTTAATATCATGACGTCATAAAAAGATCGAACTCCATAGGAGCAACATGGGGATTCTAATTTTAGTGATAACGCCCCTCCCCCC
>BMAV01006051.1:50165-67755 GCA_019973955.1 Trichonephila inaurata madagascariensis
ATTTAGCGTGCATCGCTGCCCTACACGGCGGGTCTTTCGTGGCACTGGGCTCGAACTCATGACATGCCTGCCATGATCCGATACCTGGACCACTGGGCTACCGGAGCCACAAAAACCCTTGGAGCTATGCGGGATTTAAAAAAAAATTAAAACTTTAAAATGATTTTAACATGTTAAGTATGGATGAAGAAATGGAGCTATGGTCCTGAAAAACTATATCTAGAATGCACAAGAGAACAATCGAATCCAGCTGGTGCGGTCCACCAAGGGGGCATAGAATTCGAGTTATTACTGGGGTGGCCCTGTAGGGGAGGAGCACCGGAGGGGACCAATTCCACGTAAAGCTCACGCTGATACGAAATTATGGGGGACCTCCAAAAATCCAGTCCCAAGCTCAATTATTTAGGGGGGGGGGGTGAAACTTTTCCAGTCCCCATAGGATTAACATGGGAGCATGATATTTTAGTGCTAAAGCCCTCCCCATGACTACACAATGGGAATGAAGTAGATCAGTGCTTCTCAAACTTTCAGTACTGGCGACCCAATTTTCAATCATAATTTTTATCACGCCCCCCTTATACAATAATGATGTATTGAATAAAATACTGTAATGCAGTTTGACTCTAAAACTACAATATACGATCTAATTATATAAACCGTACATCTTCACAAGATAAGTGTTAAATTTTGTATATGTTACTTTTAAGTAATATATATTTTAAGTAAATAACTTTTTTAAATAATAGGGTAATTATTATGCTATTTTTCTTCCTCTAATTTTTAAATTAGAACAGATTGCAAAATTATATTTAATTAAAGATTTATTCCCTTCATCATCCATTTCTTAAGGCACAAATATCATTAGAAAAATAGTCTAGTCTATGTTGCTCTCTATCATATTCATCACATCTGGCAAAAATTCTGGCGAACGTTTGCGTGAGTCTGGGCAATCTATCGGACGTCTATGCAAAACATGTAAAAAAGCTGTACCTGGTACAATTCCATTCAGTTTTGGTCGAGTCGATACTTTTATAGCTACTAAATCTGTCTTGAATGCACGTTTTATAATTTACGCATTAGTTGTAAATCACGGTATTAAGTATTTACGTCAGTAGATTAAAACAAAATCATAGATATATTTTTAAGTCGTAGAGAACATTCAATGACAATAAAGTATCAACAAGTACACAGAAGAGCATGGTTCTGAAATTAAATCAAGGATATATTCTAAAGAATACTTAAATTTTGGATTTACTATTACTATTACTGAAAAACCCTGTGTAAAACTTACATGTGTACTTACTATGTGTTAAAACTTACAAATCTGAAGAATAACATGCGGAAGTTGTTTTTAAAACCATAGAAAATCATTTAGTCATGTTGGCATGAAATTTTAAAAAAATATTTTCTTGCTGAGGATAACTTGATAGCAAGTTACGAGTGGGTTAGGGATTCATTTCACAATACTTCAGAAGGGCTCTCAACTGCCAAAGAAGAAACCTTCATAGTGTAATGATTTCACTCAGCTCTTGGATAACTATTTTTTTCAGTAGGAAAATCATCAAAAAAATAAAATGGTATATTCTTTACAATTCAATAGCAAGAAGGGTCCTTAATGATTTCGAGTCTCTTTCACATAAAATAAGGGCGTAACTTCGCCCGCTAGAGAAAAGTCCTAATTCAAATCGTGAGTAAAAAGGTTCACTCTCGGTAATTCCTCACCGAGTCTGAGTGAGTTCGCTGGCTCCAACTTCGCCGTACTCTTTCGCACTCTCTCCCGTTCCCTGATCTTCCAAGCTGGGAGACCGCTGTACTTCGCGGGCTCGTTATCGCTTTTTTTTTTATCGCTCAAGGGACGTCCAAACGGTTCCCTTCAAAATCCAGTCTCCTCGTCCGGACTCTCTCGCCTTTCTTATATCATCTCTATTTCTCCTAGTAATCCACCTCTGATCTCTTTGTCGGCCTCAATCCCTCTTGTTCTTCTGCCGCCTTCCGGTCTCGGCTCCCTTGATCTCTTACCCTTCTGCCGCGCCAAATCGGTCTCGTTTCCTGTTCACTAGTCCAAGAGGTGTGGGTGCACATTTGTACGTTCTCAGACGCACCGTCGTCACCGAATCGCGGGAAAATGAATACACAATGTTAAGGCGCCTCTTTTTGACAGTCCGGTCAGCTGGGAAAAAAAGGTCCCGAAACTCGACCACCCAGTTACGAAATTCCTTCCCAGCAATTAGGGAAATGCCTGGAATTTTCGCTTCTGTCGACAAGAGGCAAGGGATCTGTTAGAAAAAAGGGGGAAGAGATCGGCTTCGTCACAATAGATTTCACATCCATTGGCATAGTTAAAAGGCAATTTTGAAATAAATAGCTCTTTGAATTTAGGGCAGAGGTGGATGATGAATTTTCTGCACTGAAAACAAAAGCATTTCGTATACTATTACCATTTTCAACATCCTACCTTTTTGAAACCGGATTTTCTGCTGTGGCTGCTTTGAAGACAAAATATAGATCTCGGCTAAATATAGAAAAAGAACTCAGAGTGTCAATTTCTAATATTAAGCCTTCCTTTGAAAAACTTTGCTCTGCAAGACAACCCCATGGAAGTCACTAATAACTATTAAACTTGTTCTTATACCGGCTGAAGTACCCACTCTTCACACGAGTATATTTTTTAAAAAAAATAATACATTATTCTTGGTGTAACAGCTTAATTGTAAGGAGAATAAATGCATGATAATGTATACAAAATGGTGAAATGGTTTTTTGAAATGAACTCTCATATTATTAATAGTTTTGAACGAACTGTAATTTTAAGCCACACAGAATTAGCATTTAGAAATAATGTTAAACAATGAAAAATAACGCTAAATTCCAATGAAGAATAATTGTGTTAGTTTTAATATTTAAAGCGAGAAAACTTCAAAGTGTTTTGGGCGGGAATCAGAAGTGCACTCTATACTAATAATGATCACGCGGAGTGACTGGGTCACCCCAATCCTTTTTTTATATATAATTATTTTTACTATACACGATAAAAATCACAATTTCAATGAATAATTTAACTAAGAGAAAATATACTTACGTATTTCAAGGAGTTTTCAATTTTTCTTTGATAATTTGAGAAGAAATTCAATAAAACTGAATAAAATTGTTTCAAATGTTCGTGACTTTAATAAAGGACACAAATGACAGACACTTTTCGCTAACATTCAATTCAGTATATTCAATATAATATAATATATTGGTTAAAAAAAAAAGAATAGTGTTCAAAGTTTTTCATTATGCATTATATGTTTCAGAATACTCATAAAAATAAATCTTGGCCAAATAATTCTTCAAAGTGCTCAATATGCTTATCCATATATCATAAAACTCTTTCACATGGAAAAAAGCGAAACAGAAATATATTATTTACAACTTCCCTAAAGAAAACAACGGACGAAGATAACCGTAGCAGTAAGTTCGAAGGTCAGCTAAAGTAATATTTTCGGTTAAAAGAAACATAATAAAAAAATCTCTCATTGTGGGATTACAGCAAAGCAAACAAAATATTTTTTTAATTTGGTTATAGGATCAAAGATAGCTAATGAGCGTTTGAAGTAAAATCTTTTATTTTTGATGAAGTAATTTTGCCAGATGATATATATAAATCTAATCAGTGTAAATCTGTATTTTTTTATTATGTCAGAAAGTATTTTGTTATGCTTAATTTCAGTAATTTAATTTTTTTAACCTTTTATTTTCGATATGCTCGCGCCCCCCTCATTGGGTTATTGCGCCCCCCTAAGGGGCGCGCCCCACAGTTTGAGAAACACTGAAGTAGATGACTGGATGCGTCTCGACGAGTGGAACAGTTGGTTCAAATCTCAAGTCCGAGACTCGAACAGGAGCCAAAATATTGTGAATTTAATCAAATTTTAAATTTTAAAACAATTAAAAACAATAGAAGAAATAGCTCTTTGAATGTGAAGTTATAATAACTGGAAGAGCAGATATAGAGGAATCGAATGAGCCAGGTTCGAATGGACTGTCAGGCTCAGGTGCCGAGATATTGATTAAAAAACTGTAGGCGGGGGAGAATGCACCGGGAGGGATGCGTCCCAACAGATAAGGTTTATAACAATAGTTATTACTATCCCCCAAATATCAGTCCCCTAGCACCAAAAAAGTGGAATGTTAAAATATTAGACAACGGTGTGCGCGCGCATCGGTGTCGTGACGGTATGCGTGCGCATCCGTGACGGATTGCGTCACATCCTCGACAGTTTTGTGTCACATCCGTGACGGTGTGCGCGCGCATCCGAAAAATCCTTTTTCCGAAACGCGCAATAAGAAGTATAACTTCAAAAATAAATATTATTGGTTTTTAACTCACCGATATCTTGACATATAAGCACACAGGAGTCCAAGGAATTTCTTAGATTCCTGGATTCTTTAAAAAATATCTCCGCGATCACCTATTTACTTCTTTTTAAGCAGGATCAGGTTCTCCACATAATAATAAGTCACTCGAAAGCAATGAGCGACGGACCTCATAATTTTAAGTTTCATTATTGTTCTTTACATTTTATAACAAAAAAATTAAATTCGCTAACGTAGAATATTTTTATTCTTCCCATTCAAATCACTTGCTAAAACATAAAACAAAGAAATGACATGATACAAATATAAATTTACAATTGTGTCCAATGCAATAAGCATAAACCGGTTTTAAAATTTCAAAATGGTTTTGTACCTTACATCTTTTTTACACACAAGCAAATAATGTTATTTCCGAGTAAACAAAAGAAATTTAACAAAACTATAAACATCATCAAGAACTATGTGATACCGCCCCCCTTTGGTGACCGTATCTTTGATTGTCAGCGTGAGCTAGATGTGTAGGGTTTGCAAAAGGAATAGACATTTTGATTCTTAATATGTCTTTATTAAGAATAGAACTTAAATGTCTAACAATTTAGATAAATTTAAATAAGCGAGAATCTATAATGAACAAACACACTATGATAGTTAAACCGAATCGCGTAATTGAGAGCACTTTCTCTGAGTTATAATTATTTTATCCACCTACTCTCACTTCTAATAATATTACAAGTCCTAATATCAAATAATCAGTATATAATTTTATGAATGAAGTGGCTAACGTTGATTTTTATCAGTTTTTAATATTATTTTTATCATTTTAAAGCATAACAATAAAGAAGTTTAATGTAACTAATCTCAAAACGGTGCAGAATATTTTTTGGTAACTCACATAGATTCGACGGTTTCCCCACACGTGAGCGTGCCACATAAATTTGCCCATTCGAGAAACATGGATTTTCTAAGTCCAAGCTCCAAATGGACATTCTTTGGCTTTGAGATTTATTTATGATCATCGCGAAAAACAAAGGAATTGAGAATTGAAGCCTTTTGAATAGTATTGGAGATTCTGAGGATATCAGTGGAACATGTGGCAATAGGACCGATTTCTCATTTAACCTTTGTAGTGAAAATGTTTGCTTCAAGAAGTTTCCAAGTAATTATTTTAAAGATTAAACATGTACCATTGCATAATTTAGATGGATTTAAGTTACGCAGCAGAATAACCAAACAACCAATCTTCAACCGAAGATTGTGTGGTGGCATTGCTGATATATTCAAAGAATTCAAGAATTCTGTTGGAAAATTTACGGTTTTGATTTCATCGCCAATAGTGTCGATTGATTTAAAAGGCATTGGATCGCCTGGAAATAATTCTATATCTGGAAGTTAATATCAACATTTTTTTCTGATTAAGTAACAGGACTACCAAGCCAACTATTATCTAGATAATTATATAGTATATCAGGGAAGACACCCTCAATCGCAGTTCCTTTTTTTGTCTGAACAACAGTATAGAAATTGTCTGACTATTTGAGGCATTATGTTTTGGGATGCAGTTCTACTTCACCGTTTCGAATATCCAGCAGTTGGTAACTCCGAAGTCAATACTTGCTCCGATTGATCAACTTGCAACTGTACTCGCGTATTTATGGTCAATCGAAGTGTTTCGACGCTTCGCCATAAAAGCAATTGTTTTAATCATGAGTTAATCTCGTGAGTAAAAGTAGTGCGAGGAATGACTGACAATGTTTGTCGAAAATCAACACACAGTAGAAGGATAGCACCACCGATTATTTTTTGTTCCCGCTTAAATCTTGCAAAGCTGTATGAAATGCCTCGAGTGAATGTTTATGGGATATGGCAAAATCATCTGATTATGATCGAACTCCTTTACAATACCGTAGCCAATCCACTTTTTTTTTCAATGGTAGACATTGCGCTTGATTTCTTATGAATGTCTAATGGCAACTTGAATGCGGAATGTGTAGTTTGTCCACCATCTAAGTGACAACAGTACCTGAAAATGCGTCAATGCAATTTCCTATTACAATCGTATTTTTGCAAGGTTGTGCCTGCAAATTTAGTTGCTATAGGAAATGAAAATCTGGACGCGGGACTCAAACACAAGGCCATTCGACTTCATTCCGGCAATATCCAGCTAAGTTAGGGGAGTTTCTGAAATCAGATTCTCGTTCCCCACCCCGAGATGCACCCGGTGACCACTTTCGGTGCACCTACCCCTGCAAGTTCAGTCTCTGAAGGGGACTTTACGGTTGTCCGGCATTATCCAGCAAAATTACGGTAATTTCTAAAATTTTATTTCAGATTTTTGCACCTCACTCAGAAAAACTACTTTTCTCACACCAAGAATTTTAAGGTAAGCTCCTGCCATGGTTCGCGTAAAATATGGATCTGGCATTGTGATCGTCTGGCGTCGTCTGATGTAGTTATGGGCATTTCTTGACTTGGATGGGAATTTTCGGATTAGGATTCACTTTTTGCGTCTGCAAGTTAGGCCGGTGCCACTGTCCACGAATATCCGGCAAAGTTATCCGAACTCCTATTTCAGATTCTCACTCCAAAACGCACACAGGATTGACTTTTGATGCTCCAGCGCGAGCAAGTTCAGTCGCTAGAGGGAATAAAAATCCGGAATGCAAAGCCTTTCCACCTAATTCCGGAAATATTCTACAAAGTTACGGGAATTTCCGAAATACCCAAGCGTTTGGGCTCCAAGGCTTTTAAGGTAAGCCCTTGCCACAGTGTGTCTAAAATACTGTTGACCGGCAATATCCGGCAAAGTTCCGGGTATTATTGGAAACAGATTCGAAATTTGGATTTCACGCCCCGAAATATGCCTGACATTCACTTTTCGTGTCTTTTGGTCTACAAAATACGCTTCAGCAGACACACACGCATTGCCACATTTTGCAAATTTTCCGTTTCCCCGGATTCTTCACATTTCCGGCAATTAAAATTTATAACGTCTTTAATTGAAATATAAAGTATACTTTAAGTTGGACGAAATGACACACAATACACAAAATTGTATTAAAATCGGTTGAGTAGTTTCGGAGTTCATCGCGGACAAACACTGTGACACGTAATTTTTATATATAAAGATACACTTGCCTCCGAAAGTTTGCGTACAGGCAATCATATTTCATATTCATGCAGAGATCGCTAATTAAATGAGTCTTTCTGAATCAATACTGTTTTTTATTAATTGCTCTAACGTCGTAAATTCAAATAGTATAATCAACAATCACCTAAATATATTACATAAAATAATACAAATATTTATAACTTGAGAATGACACAAATCTGCTGCGTCAAAAGTCTGCGTACACTTGAAAAAAACATTTGTAATAAGGGATTGTAACTAAAAGTTAATACTTTTTAAGCTATTCCGTCTTTCTATAACTTTCTCAACATACACTGCTGGCCACCGTAAATGCAACACCAAGAAAGACAAGAGATATCACAACAAAATTTATTTTGTAGATAACATGTTGACCAAGTATCAAATGATTAAATTTATAGACTTCGGTGAAGTGTGGTTCCTGCCAGAATCAGTAGCCAGAGCAGCCGCCATTGTTGGAGATCACCACTGCCACACGCCTCGGCATTGATTCAAAGAGACTTTGGATGTGTTCTTGGGGTACAGCAGACCAAGCAGCTTCCCCACGTTGCCAAAGTTGATCTGGTGTGGCAGCTGGGGGTGTAATCTGGGTCAATGGTTGAGCAACCATGGACCACATGTTTTCTATCGGTGAAAGGCCCGGAGAGCGAGCCGGCCAGGGAAGCAATTCAATCTGGTGATTGACGAAGAAGCTTTGGACAATGCGTGCCACGTGTGGTCACACATTATTCTGTTGAAATATGGCTGTGGCCAAGCCCTGAAGGTAAGGAAGGACAACTGGCTCCAACATATCGGAGATATAGCGATGGCTGTTTAAAGTACCGGTAATGCGTACTAGAGGAGTGCGAGAGTGATATCCAATACCGCCCCATACCATAATATCCAGTGCAGGACCAGTGTGGCGGTGCATAACGCAGCTGTTCAGCATCCTCTCTCCATGGTGTCTCCAGACTCGAATCCGACCATCGTGGTGTTGCAGACAGATGCGTGACTCGTCAGTAAAGACAACTTCATTCCATTCAGTCACCCACATCCTTCTTTCATCGCACCATTGGTGGCGGAGACGTCTGTGGTTCTGCGTCAAGGGTAGACCAAGCAATGGACGTCTTGCGGACAGACCACTCTGCTGTAAACGGCGTCGAATGGTACACGCAGACACTGAATGATGCGTTACAGACTCAATGTGCTGTGCTAAGGTTCTTGATGTGACTGAGTGATCCGTCACTGCCATGCGCACAATTTGCCTGTCCTCACGTGAAGTGGCGCACTGAGGTGGATGCGATCGACCACGTCGGTCCGTCGTACCCTCCTGCATCTAACGGTCACATATCCGCATTACAGTTGTTTGGTTTCGTCCAACACGACTACCGATTTCCCTGAAAGATAATCCATAATCTCGGTAGGCCACTATCCTTCCTCTGTCGAACTCGGATACTTGATCAAAAGTTGATCGCTGTTTTCTACGAGACATAACTGATCGTTTTTTGAAAAAACGACAAGAAAAACACAATTGCCGAACTTGAAATCGTCGAAATGTCCAAGCCTTAAATATAGCGCTTTGAGGTGGAGCCACAGGTGCGCGTGATGTGTGTCTGCGCTGAAATTCTAATCATTTGCATATCTCACCTCTGCTAATGCATGTTGCAAATTTCATGTTATTTGCATGCTTCCTTCAGGGTGTTGCATTTACGGTGGCCAGCAGTGTATTTGGCAAGGATTTAATTAGCTTAGTTGTTTCGCCTGTGGATATTTTGTTCCATTCTTCTACTCTGACAGATTTAAGCATTTTCTTGGATGTGTTATGTTCTCCCTGATTATTCACTCGAGTAAATCCTACAAATGCTGTATTTTGCTTAGGTCTAGGGACTAGGTTGATTTTCGGAATTGGTTTGGGACATGTCAGAACAGCCATAGCTTCACAATGACTTCACAATGTGAGCCATTTGCTTGGTACCTTTGAGCCGTTGAAAGTAAAAATCATTACTCACCGCAAATTTCTCGGCATATGTCCTATCATTTTACTTCAATAAGTTCAAGCAACTAATTTTGTAGATTGCTGATTCAATAAATTCCAGATTACCAGCCGAAAGGCTTCTAATGCACCCCCAAACGTTAAGCCTCCTCATCCATGTTTGATAGTCGAAAGAGGATTCTCTTTCTTAAGATCTGCAATGGAATTTTTGCAGGCATATTTTTGTGCTTTTTGATGCAATATAGCAAAAATGACTTTCAATTGAATATATTACATTTTTCTAAGACATACAGTCAGTCACAAAAGTCTACATGCACCTATCATAATAGGGTTATGTCTAAAACTAATTAAGTTTCAATTTGAAAAATTATATCAATTTTTCAATTTCAGTGAAAAAATATGCTTTTCACAATAAAAAAGTTCAGAAATAATAATTATTAGGAAATTTTGTGAAATGTGTAGCGATTGTCACGTCACAAAAGTCTGCATATACTCGAATGACTGATAATAAGAATTTTGCATACAAAATTTTTTTCAAAGATCACCTTAGTTTGAGGTGACACGTGTTGTTCTATATTCTTATCTTCATTTTCCGCGATTTTTCAACATTGTAACTTCAACAAAATGAGCCAGGGAAAGGAAACATCTTTAGAACTTCGAAATCTGATCGTAAAGTTGAAAGGTGAAAAGAAATCTATTCCGAAATTGCCAAAATTGTAAGAAAAACCTCGGTCAACTGTGCAAACAATCTATAGAAATTACGTTATGCGTGGAAATGTGCTCAACAAACCTCGATGTGGTCGTCCACACAAGCTTAGTGATCGTGATGTAAGAGCCATAGTAAGAAAAGTGAAGAAAAATCCGAAAATTAGTGTTCCAAAATTAGTGGATCAAATTGCAATAGCAAGTGGAAAGAAAGTACATCCAGAAACTGTTCATAAAATTCTTTGATCAGGCTGTTACAATGGCAGAGTTTCCAGCAGGAAACCGTTCATCTCATCTGTGAACCAACAGAAGAGACTCGATTTTGCTTCTCCACACGTTGACAAGGATTTTGACTTTTGGAAAACAGTTGTATTCACCGATGAGAGCAAATTCAACGTGTTTAGAAGTGATGGCCGCGGAAAAGTCTGGAGAAAAAAAAAACACAGCAATGAACCCCGAGAATTTGACTCCAACTGTGAAACACGGCGGAGGTAGTGTGGTGGTTTGGGGCGCAATGGTGGCAACTAGACAATTTGGGCAATTTGGTGTTCATCGATGGCAACATGGATAACTTTGGATACTTAAAGATTCTGCAAAGCAATCTACACCCCTCGGTCCAAAATTGGGACTTGGGAGCAACTTTGTCTTTCAACAAGACAACGATCCGAAGCACACAGCTAAGATTGTTAAGGAATGGCTGCCTTACCGCACGCCTAAGCAACTGCATTCACCGCCACAGTCGCTGGACCTTAATCCCATCGAACACCTCTGGGAGGAAGTTGATAGAAGAGTTCGGCAACAAGCAATATCCAGCAAGGAAACTCTGAGGAAGGCCATAGAACATGCCTGGGCCCAAATTTCACCTGAGACAACGAAGAATCTTCTTATGTCAATGCCAAACCGAATGCAGGCAGTTATTGCTTCAAAGGGAGGTCCTACAAAATATTAACATTACATTTTTGCTTATTAATTATTGCAAATTGTGTTGTTCTGTCCCTGTATGTATAGACTTTCGTGACTATATAATTTCATATTTTGTTTATTTTTGATATATTTTAATGAATATGTTCATAATTTTCTTTATTAGATATGAATTATTATCTAAGATAATTACGAAAATAAAGTTGTATTTTCGAAAATATAAGTATCGTGCTAGATCTGTGTGTATTGGGGGGTGTATGTAAACTTTTGTGACTGACTGTATGTGTCCTATTTAGGTGTTTTTTGGCAAAGGTCATTCTCTTAGCTCTGTTCATTCGAAAAATGACTGATTTCTTAAGTGCAACTCGGGCACGATAGTCATCCTTTTTCAGTTTTCTTCGAATTGAAATTAAAGTCACTTTTATGCAATATCTCAGCAACAATTTTAGCTACTTATGAAGCTTATAGTCTTGGATTTATTTTTATAGAGCGTATTACAAAGCAAGATTCTCGAGGTGACATTCATACGGGTGGCCGGATCTCGTCTTGGAGGTTATAATTTTAGTTGATTTGTAGTTTGTGAACACTTTTTGAATCAATGAATGTATCCTACTAACAATTTCAACAATTGCTTTAAAATTTCCCCCCTTTTTTAAAGATCTATGATGATTTTACTTTCAATAATACATCCAGGTCCATTCTGTTACCTGTCATGGAACCACAAAAGCTTTCAAATCTTAAATTCTGAATAAATCGTAAAAAAGGTTATTAATTACTTGAAAACATCATTTAGTGCAATTATTTTACAATAAAAGGTCTATAAAACCTCTATTTTGTAAGTGTACGCAGACTTTTGGCACGGATGGTTGCTGATTATTTGGTGATCATTCTTGTTTTTCTCAAGGTGAATTTTGTTGTTGTTTGAATAAGGAAATTTTGAAGAATTGCTGTGACAAGTATTTTGACTTTCTAAAGCGAGATTTTAATAGTAATTACAGCATAAACACGTAAGATGATTGCCTGTACACAGACTTTCGGAGGCAAGTGAATGTCCAAAAAAATTGCTGAAACACACAGGTCCTAAAATGCTGTATAATCTTTAATGTTTTGGAAGAGAGAAGATAGATATCACTCTGAATAACGTCAAAGAAGCCCATTTACTGGCGCACTGAGAAAAATAACTGCCATAGATTTTTATCCAGTTTCAGAATCATATTGCGCTGTAATGGTTCTTTTCTACCAATATATTGTCGATACGTAAGCAAAGATTGAGTCCAAACGTCTCAGATAAAATCAATGTAAACAAAGAATTGAGGGATATATTCATCATCGAGATGCTTCTGTTAGTGAAAGTAATATTTCTAAAACAGGTCTGTTGATTATCTTGCCTTCCAGTGTTGTAATTCCACTCGTAAAAAGATGGAAGCGTTCTAACCCACCTGTTATACATGTCATAGCTTTTATCCTGGCCATTCCAGTATAAAAGGCTTGACATGTATAGACATGTATAGCCATTTTTGATGTGTTGATGACATTTCAAGGTCGCACACACAAGTACAGATTTGAAAACTACGAAAGCAGTTCGAAAACATGTTGTGAAAAATGCAGTGGTTATTTATACTTAATAAAAACAAAAGATTTTTACTGTAAATAAATAATGAATTAATAAAAGAGTCAATTATACATCAATAATTTCCTTATTTGTAACAATTTTATCTGAATTAAGATTGTTTCTTCTATCAACTTAGAGCTAAAAATGTACAACTCGTAAAATTTCATAGGTGATCAGTTTCACAGATAACGCCCAACCCGCACGATCGTGCGGGTACCGTCTACGTTTCAGGGGGGGGGGGGCCGCGGGAATTTTATTATTATTTTTCCCAATGTCATTGGTGTCTGTATAGTATTAATAACCAGAAGAATTTAATATTTAAAGATAAAAATAATTCGGGTCTTAAAGGCTTATGTGGTACTATACCAAAGCAGTTGAAAAGAATTTCAATTCTTTTTCAAAAAAATAATCACAAAAACAAAAACCAAAAAGATGCTCTATAAAAAATTAGCGTTTGGTTTTGGCAACTTAATTTGTGTGTTTTATCTGTTCTTTCTCAGTAATGTTGTTGATAGTAGTTTTATCAAAGCTCTTTTGGTGCCGAAATTAAACTGGTTTATTTGTGTTTCAGAAGTTCTGCAACTTTCAATTAATGTTATGATCTTTTCCATTATCATATTTTGAATTCATTGTACTCTATTTATCTTTTTGGCATGTTCATTTTTTGTTTTGTTTTGCTGTAAAATATATATTTTTGTAAAATTCTTTCAGTGGAGGCCATACTGCAATTTACTGAAAATTATTTAAAGAGTGAGCCTTCAACGAAGAAAATTTATCTTAAGTTTTTGGATATGATGTCTTACACATGTTTTGGCATTCATTAAAAAAATGCTATGCTTGAGAACTGGAATTTATTCGCTAAAATAAAATTATTTAAAAAATTAACACCCACTAAAGGTACTTGAGCGAATAAACACTAATGTACGTGTTGAAGAATTGCAGCCAAAGCATTGCATTCTTGCGTTATTTACAAACAAATGCTGAATGCTTCTGGCCACCGTACTCGTTATTTTGAACCTGGTTCAAGTGACCACCCTATAGAAACTGCGCCAACGAGAGGACTTTATGAGTCGTGGCAGATTTAATATGCCTCTCAACACGGTGGATCTTCAGGGGCATCATGACCCGAACTTATGGCTAGACAATGACGGCCACAATGACCAACAGGTTAGTGCGGTCAGCAAATATTGATGTCATCACCTTTGAACGGAAGAGCAAAAAATGATGCATCATTATTTGTTTGATCCCTAGATGCAAGTCATGTTCATATTTTTTCCTATTTTTTTAAAAAAATTTATTTTGTTCTATTTTTTAAATTGTTTTAACAAGTCTAATCTCCATAATTCGAGAAATAAAATTATGTGCCCGTGAAAAAGTTGCCATTAAAATGCTTTTTGAATTAAAAGATTATTTTTTCGAATGTGAAGAAATTCTTTTTTTCAATGCCAGTTGTAACCAAGTCTTATTTTTTTTTTTTATGAAATTCAAATAATTAGATTCCTTAAAATAAAGTATATCAAGTAACTTCAACAAACTAGTTTAGTGAATTATTTTGCTGCAAAATTTTCAAAAACAAAGATCATTACTTCAGTCACATATTTTTGTTTTTATGTTAATCAGTAAAAGTACTGTTGATAAAAATGTGCTATTAGTTTTAGAGAAAAAATATTTCGTATTCTTAGAATTTATCAAATTAATATGCTTTGCTAGTTTGTGTATTTTAGAAAACAATTTATTTAAAGACATAACACTCCAACTTAAATTTTTAAATAAATATTCTAAGCTTTTCCAGGAAATTTAAATTAAATTTACTCTCCCGTTATCATCCAGAAACTAAACAAATAACAAATCCTTAGTTGATCATTTTATTTAGTTTCCTTTTAGCTGAAAATGTATATCCGAGAATTTTCGAACAAACGTTTTAATCTGTCGGAATGCCAAGGAAGAAAAATGTTTACTTGATCCAAAGTTGTTTTCGTAAAGGATGCTGTTTCTTAACAAGTGATTTTAAGGTCATTTCTGCAAGCTCTTAGAGCATTTTTGATACTATTTTTAAATATTTATAGGTTACTATCCATGTCCTGGTAATATAAAAAATTTTAATAAGAAAAATGGATTACTATACTGAAGACATTTTATTTTAATATTTATAGTTGAATAACCGATGTTTTTTCTTTAGCAAACATTTCCTTTTAGAGATCAATCTGTTTCCCATCAGCAAGGCGGCTGTGAAAATGCCTCATCAGTAAAAGAGCAAAGTAAATCTCACTTTTGACGCATTCATGAATGCTTACAGGCCACTTATGTAAAGCTGGTATGGGGATTGTCCGACCCGGTTAAACGAGAAATGAAGAGAAAAAAAGCGTTTACTTCCTTTTCGAACGGCATTTGCAGAGCGTCCGGGAAAACAAGATACCTGAAATTCAACTGCGATTACTGTGGTCAAGATATCAAACATCACCAGGAATTCGAGTCCCTTCTTGCCGCTGTAGCCCAGTGGTTATGACAACGGCTATTTTTCGGACGAGCAGTGGATTCCAATCCTGATTTTACGTCATGTCAAGAAACTGATGCACATCAAATCTGTTGAAAAGTCCTCACGTCGACTTGGAGAAATTAAGAAGGGAATGAAAGTCAACTCGTCATCTGACTGGAAAGAATACTTCAATCTCTAATAGGGCCTCCACCAAAGGCTTATCGTTTGAATTTCCTATATGAACCTTGAAACTGATCCCATTGCTTTCTCTCCTCTTCTAGCTATTTTCGCTAGTATCTGCACGAAATATTGTTTTCGTACTTTAAACAAGGTTCCAAGCTCCATAAAAGCTGTTATGCAGCTCTAGTGAGACGTTAATTAGACACATTTGTAAACAATAGGACATGGAAGTCTCCAAAGTTACTGTGATAAGTAGAAATGAATGCATGTGATCCTAGTTTGTCACTTTATGTAGCAGAAATAAACACACAGGAACTCAATTGAAGTTTGGGGAATGGGAGGTGCAAAAGAAAAGGATAAATCAAATTTCATTAACAGTCGAGGTTGAAAGAATTATTAAGGATACAATCATTGGAAAATATGAAATAACTTGTTATATGAATATTTTGGTTCAGAACGGATAGTATCGAAAATATCCGCAATCCAGTCTGAATGTTCCAAAAGAGAATCCACAGCATTTTTATGTCTCAAGAAGTTTGTTTTTGCTTTTTTAAATTAAAAACTATTAAGTACTCGACATTTTTTTTATATTGTTGCTACAGTAGGGGGAAATTGAATAATAATTCTGTAAGCATATTTCATATTTATGAAATATCAAATAATAATTTTAAAAATTACGATTTTTTTATTGAATATCTATAAAACTACACAGCGACAGTGGTCCAGAACTCGTAGCTTATTTATCTGCTGAGTCTCACGGGTTCTAATCTAGGTGTTACGAGAGATTGTGCTACTTTTTCAATTCCTACTATTAGCTCACACTCTCTATTTATTTATCTTGTTAATCGTTAATAAAATACATTTTAAAGCGCTTAGCTGAGCTGAAATTTTATATGTATGATTATTTTGGATGACAATACAATAATTTAGTTATTATTAATAAAAATTAATTGATTAAAAGTAATTATTCAAAGAATTACAAATACAGCCACGTTGGCATCATTTTTGGCTACTTAGCGACCCTTTTGGCGACTTGTGTCAAAACTTGAATAGGTTTTTTTTCTCACGTTTTACAGCATTCAGTTGAACTGAAATTTTATAGACACGATTATTTTGGATGACAATACGATACTTTAATGATAATGAATAAAAATTAATGACCACTTAATGTTGTGATTCGGTCCTATTTATATACATATTTATATTAATTGCAACTCTTTAAAAAAAGTAGCGAAAATAAAATTTGTCTTTGTTGATCTAAGTAGGAGAATTGAGACTTAAATTTTTTTTATATATATATTACTTGTTTTGTTTGAATATCAATCCATTTTGTTTTACCATAATATGTATTGCATACTTTTTTTTTCTTATACTGATATTTAAATTTGTCTTCAAGTGAGAAATGGTCTGTATATAAATATTTTAAAAACGTAGTAAGATAAATTCTACAGAATTAATTCAGACGAATTTATTATGTTTAAATTTTTCTTTCTTTCTTTCTAAAAGCGCTATCTGATTTTAGGTTTTGTTCTGTGAGACAGTCATTTGTTGCTGGCATTGTATTTGTCGTGATGCCACTCATGACCCATTGTATATAAGGGCCGATCCACACTAAAGTATCTCCTCAGGTGGATGTAGAAATTTACGGTGTGATGCCACTGAATAATCAATAAAGTCGCTTCTGACATTAAAGTGAATCTGAAGTAATATTCTAAGAAAAATGTGTACTCTGTAAATAAGAGTCTATGTTAAAAACACTTTGCTATATTATTCAAATAAAAAAAAAAAGGAACCACTTCTCCATTGACAAATTAAAGCCTTCGACTTGGTCTAGAATAGAGAGTTAAAGTCGTAAGCAATTCATTCTTCTTCGAAATAAGAGAGAAAGGGGGGGGGATCAGATCATTTTTCTCGCCATAAACTTTCGAAACGAGTCACGAAAGGCGAATGTCAAACAATTCGCCAATTAGGAAAATAGTTATGACGCAAATAAAAGTACTATTCCGCATAAAAGGAAGAGAAAACAGATTTTTGTAATACCACAGTCATTAAAAGTTATTGCCCTGGTCATTGACATAGAAAAGCTATTCACTGCTTCAAATTGTGTGACGAATACTCGAATAATTCCCTCGTGTTTATAAAAAATGGTGACATTTATTATTAATTTCACTAGTTTTTTTTTTTTTTTTCTAAATTCTCCACTGTAAAGTTCTCAATCGC